>JABEVS010000296.1:1636-62150 GCA_018290735.1 Coelastrella sp. MACC-549
GGTGGGTGGGGGTGGGTGCGCGGGGGGGGTGCGGAGGGCAAGGAAGGGAGAAGGTGTCTGCTCGCCAGTGCTACCTGCATGATCGTGCTGACGTGATCAGCAAACTTGGTGGGCATCTGAGAATCCCAGCATTTGCATAAACAAATGGGGGTGACTGCAATGCCAACTCACCTGTATCGGGCAAATAGACATTTATCTGCTGTCAACGTTGAAATTCTATCATCCCTGCGCCCCTCTGCCGGCAGCCTTCAGTTTAATTCTTAGTAAAGTCTGCCATGCCGCTGGAATCCAGTTGGTCTGGTGGTCTTGTGGCTGCTGCAGCAGTGGGGTACGCATGCTGGCTGGTGCCATTATGATTATTTGTTACACAACTGGTGCTTGATCTACATCATGAACAGAAAGTGGAACTTGAGAGCAGGGCTATGCTGCAATAGCACCTCTGCAGCAATACTGGTACCTTGCGTATGTCACTTCAGCGCAGGCCTTGCGGTGATCACGTCAGTCTGCTACTCGGTATAAGACGATGATGGCTGTGGTGTATGCACCTGCAGTCTCATGCTAAACACTTTCTATGATCACATGCAAACAAAAATAGCAATACGCAGTGTTAGCCCGGAAGCCCTCTGATCGGCGCGCACGATGGCCATGAATTGCCGTCGAGAGTGAGGCAACAGAACATTTACAGCCGAAGTGTAAAGTCTAGCTTCGCTGCAGGTTTGATTCTTCTGCAGTGCCGTATTTGCCACGTGCGCCTCCGTTCATATGAAATAATTTGGCTTGTGATCTGCTTTTGCTCAAGCCACGGCGGCGGGCATGGAGGAGCTGCAGGCTCATTCTGCTGCTGATGGGCTTTTGGGCGGAGAAGGAGCACGTAGCGACCCGATCGTCATGGACGTAGAGGACGACGTAGTCGGTATTAACGATATGAAGATGCGTGCTTCGGTGCAAGACAGTACTGTGCCATCACCTGACGAACAAGCCAGGTTGATAGAGGAGTTAGAAGCAGAAGAGATAACTGCAGGGGAGCAGATGTACATCATCAGCAGCAAGTGAGTGTGGGACGTTGTCCACCACGATATTTCTCAAATTGTGGCGCTGTTTCGGCTGTGTTAGGCACCCAACAGCTGAGCAACTGCTGAACAACTGCTGCTGCTGAGTGATCCAGGTGGTGGGGAGAGTGGTGTGCTTACACCAACTACAGAAATGCAGCTTGGGATAGCAATAACGCAGCTGATGACAGTGAAGCTGGCACCTGCCCTCCAAGCATTGATAATGTTGACATCGCTGGTGTGGATGCCGAGGATGATCTGCGGCCAGGTCTAGAGGAGGAAAAAGACTTTGTCATTGTCAAGGACAAGTCTTGGGACCTGCTCAGCGAGTGGTATGGTGGTGGGCCACCCATCAAGCGGTCTGCTGTGCTTGAGGGCTTGGTGCCCAACACCAAGCGCCCAAGGGTCAATCCCTACCCCATGAAGCTAGAGGTCTGCTGGGGAGGTAAACCAGAAGATGTAAAGCCGATGAAGGCAGAGCAGAGTGTGAGTAGCAGCAGACATGAGATTTACAAACGTTCTTTGTTGCAATTGAAGACAGTGCCAGCAGCAGCACAAGTGTTCACAAGGTGCTGCTGCCGGGTCTGTCCGGCCAGTCACACCCCTGCCCCCAAAGAGGCACATGATGTTAGATGATTGGCAAGCTGCTGCAGCGGCATGTTGCTGCAGCTGGTGTCTTCATCTCAAAACAGGGCTTGGCCATCACAGGGATGTCTTGCACAACAGTTCCCAGGTCAGATTCAGCAGTGCTGCTTCCATTCCTGTCGAGATGTTGTACTCACGCAGACTGACAATGCTTGCCCAATGATGCCTCTTGCAGGAGACTGTTGCCAGCCTAAAGGAGCGTGCCTGCCGGCTGTTTGGCCTTGACCCAGATAAGGTTGAGATCTGGGACTTCTTTCATCGCAGCAAGTATGCCAAACTGGAGGATAAGCTTGATCAGACTCTTGAAGAGTGCCGGGTGTTGGAAGGGCAGGATGTTCTGCTAGATGATAAGGTGCATATGTGTGGCAGTGTCCTGAATGCTATCTGTTTGCATGAGGCATATTGTGTACACGCCATTGATGATAGCAGCGTTCCTGCAGTACACTGCGGATCTCTTGGGGCTAGCTGCTCTGCACCCTGTTGTTGTTCAGTTTGCTGTATGCAACCCCCTGCCATGCCACCTCCAGTGTTTCTGACCGGGAACCTGGTTGTCACACACACACAGGCTGCACCCCTTCCTGTTGAAGAAAAGTCCAGCAGCAGCCCTATCATCACCAGCTACAACAGGTCACCATTGAATAGGATGAGCAGCCTGCATGCTGAGGATTACACTGTACAGGTGAGGCAGCAAAGTCAGCAGTGCTACAAGCCGATGGGGAACATGCTGCCAGCGGGTGCAATTTCTTAACAAACAACATGCACCCCATTGACCCCGAAGCGTGCGGAGCAAGCTTATGCCAACCGATGGTCATGCCATCCCATGATGGTGAAGCACGCACGGCGTGACAACAGCAAGACTACTAACAGCTATGCCGCCATTGTCTAGCATGCTGGGCATATCCTGGGGGCATGCTGTCGTGTACTGTCGGTGACTTCCTGCTGTTGGCTGCCTGCAGCGAACGGATGCTCGTCCTGGCCTCGCTGGCCTGAGCAACCTGGGCAACACCTGCTTCATGAACAGCAGCCTGCAATGCCTCATGCACAGTGTGCCAATCATGGCAGTCTTCCTGAGTGGGCAGTACGAACAGGATCTCAACAGAACAAACCCACTGGGCATGAAGGGACAGCTAGCCATGGCATTCGGCAGTCTAATGAACAATGTGTGGAAGGTAAGCCCTTACTCTCCGAAATTCTACGTGCATGAGCTAGGTACTTTCCTGAACAGAAAGCTTTGTTTTGCATTGAACTGTGGGAAAAGGCAACGCATGTTACCCGTAGGCTCTGTGGCACCTTGGTTGACAACATGCAGCGCGTGCAAGCGGGACTGAGCTCTTGATATGTCTGCAGAGGGATGTAGGTACTGTATGCCCAAAGGGCTTCAAGGCCCGCATCGCCCAGTTTGCGCCTCAGTTCAGTGGCTACCAGCAGCATGACAGCCAGGAGTTCCTTGCATTTCTCTTAGATGGACTGCATGAGGACATCAACAGGATACAAGAGAAGCCATACATCGAGGTGGGCTGCTAAGGAGCAGCAGTGGACTCAGATCATAGCCCTGCTGCAAGCAGGGGTCAACAAATGCCTGCAGGTTGTTTTGGATTTTTTACAACAGCAGCATTCGGCAGCGCTACTTGATGCCGGAATGCTGCAAGCGGAAGTGCAACCAATTAGTGTGCTTCCTTCCTTCCTATGATATGTGCATCATCATGTGACACTGTCAACGTGGATGTTGAACCAGCTCGCTGCACTTGCGCTGCCGTGTGCCGTCCCACCTGCTGTCCACCAGGAGCCCGACAGTGAAGGAGTGCCTGATGAGCAGCTGGCTGCCCGTGCCTGGCAAAACTACAGGCTCAGGAATGACTCTCACATCGTAGACCACTTCCAGGTGAGCAGATTGTGTGTAGCTTGTGCTGAATGAGTTGCGAACTCACTCCGGCGTTCATACTGATAGTGTTCAAACTGATGATAATACGCTGCTGCTTGCTGCCCTGTTGAACCAGGGCCTGTACAAGTCTACTCTGGTGTGCCCCCAGTGCAGCTACAGCAGTGTCAAGTTTGACCCATTCATGTACCTGAGCCTGCCTCTGCCTGAGAGCCGAGTGAAGCAGCTCACAGTGGTGCTGGTGCACGCTGATGGTGCAGCTGTACCGCGGGAGTACGGGCTGGAGGTGCCGCAAACAGGTGGGCTGAGCTGAAACTGGGGCCACAGCACGGCAACGGCGTCTGTGATAGGACACCTACACAGACCAGAGTATTGTATTGAAAAGCATGCCAATACCTTTGTTATGTGATAGCAGCAGCAGAGGCAGCAGGTGCAGCTGCACTGCCTTGCTTGTGGCGCTCCTGTGGCATGATGCCCTTTCTTTGGGCAGCAGGTGTCACAGCAGGTGCTTGGATACATCCTGTGGCTGCAGGCACTCTCAAGGACTTATACACAGCCCTGGCGCGCATTGCCAAGCTGGAGTTGACGTCGCCAGAGCAGCAGATGCTGTTTGCAAAGATCTCAAATGGCTACTTCTTCTCATTTGAGGTGTGATACCAACACCACCTCCCAACTGCTTGCAGGCATGTGACATACGCTGTAGCCGCTAAATAGAATGTTGAGAGCCTTCTTTTGTGCAGTCGGTTTTTGAAGTGTGGTGCACCTTGTTGTAAGATCCCATAGGTGACCCAAAAGAGATTCTCAACAGCAGTGTTACTGTGACCTATCGTGGGCTGCGCATGAACTGCAGACCTTTGAGGACCCTAAAACCCGCCTGACCGAGCTTGGTAGAGACAATCATGGTGACAGGAAAACATCTCTGGTTTACTACTATAGAACACCAGAATATGGGCCCTCAGCAGAAGGCAATCACAAGGTGTGCAGACCCAGAGGGTGCATATCTCATGTTGCTGCTGCCCAGTCACCATTGCCAACATGCATTGCGTACATGGCACACTGTTACTTATCGGCTGCAGCAGTCATGTTGTCTTCGCGCTCCCAGACAGAGCTGCAACAAGGTTCGATCAGAAGCAGTGCTGTGATGGATAGGAATTTTCCACTTCTGGTGGTGCCGTGTGCCTTTCTGGGCTGCTAGGTACTTGTGCTGCATCGAAAAGCTGAGGCCCGTGGCAAAGGTGGCAAGTTCAGTGCGCCGCTGGTCCTGTGGCTGCCCCTCTCAGAGACATACGACCCACAGCTGCACATCATCAGCAGCCACAACAGCAGATGCAGCAGCCTAGGCCTGGGCAGCCCAACAAGCAACAGGGATGTAGAGTACATAGTAGCTGAGGATGCACCCATTTGGAAGCATGTTAAACGCATGCTGCAGCCATTTGTGGCCGTCCCAGCAGTTCGGCAGCAGGCTCCAGCAGTACAAGAAGCACTAGAAGATGCAGCAGCCACCCAGTGCGACTTGCAGCAGCCCATGAAGTCTGCAGATGCATCAATGGCAGAAGATTTATCACCTGGCTTAAGTGCAGCAGCAAGCCCTGAGTGCATCAGCCCGCAGCCAGCAGTTGGTGGCACCAGCAGTAAGGCAGGCAGCGAAGCTGGTGAAAACAACTCCACTTGGGGCTCTCACGGCTCTGGCAGCATCAGAAGTGTAGAGCAGGACCTGACAGGGTATGACCTGGGAGCGGAGGGCATAGCAGCAGCAGCAGATCTAGATAGCCATCATGCAGAAGCAGGTCAGCTTGACATGGCAGCAGTGGCGGCAGATGATGACTGGCCCTCCGAGCCCCTCGTGGAGGAGGTGAATGATGGTGAGCCAGACCCAGCTGCTGCCATGGTGGTGCAGGAGATGGGCTTGGATGGCGGCAGCGGTGCAGGGATTGTCAATGCAGGTCCGGCCTTGATAGGAGCAGGGGGGGTGCCTCTGCAGCCGCTGGACATCTGGGCAGGCCAGCAGCAGCAGGTGAGGTGCCCTGAATAACTCCAGACAACGACACAGCCAACTTGCCATGGGCATGAACTGTACTCACTGCAGGACGTCATGCTTGATGGCCTGCAATAACCTTGCATATGCCTGCAGCCTTTGGCAGTAACTATCTACACCCAGTCAGTAGGCAACGCCATGCTCAGTCAGTAGACTACTATGAAACACCAACCTGCGGGTGGACGGTTGCTGGTGCTTGCTAGATGTCTCAGCCAATGGCCTCATCAGCTGAGGCTGAACCCGCCCCTGCTGATGGTGCACCAGCTGCTGCACATCTGCCACCATACTTGCTCAAGTTGGCGCGTGACACTGGAGACTACCCCACCACTTTCCCAGCTTGGAGCCTGCCTCATTCTCATCCCAACCAGCACCACAACAGCTTTGTACTGGACTGGGAGGAAAATGCAGGGTACACACTGGCATATGCGGAGTACCAAGCAGCAGCAGCAGCAGAACAGCAAGCGATGCAGCAGCAGCAGCAGGGGGACCACCAGGACCAGCAAGCCAACTGCAGCACTAGCAACAGCTTCTGGCTTCCGGATCTTACCTGCTGCCGTGCAGATGGTGTGCCCTGTCCAGCAGAGGATGTTGGTGACATGGTCATCTGTGGTGACTACGTCCTGACAGCGCTGCAGCAGCCAGAGTTTGACCCCAGCACGCAGCCCATCAAGGCGGCGCACAGCACACCTGGCGGCAAGAGCGTGGCTCTGGAGGCGTGTGTGGAGGCGTTCCTGCAGCCAGAGCAGCTCAGTGAGGCGGATGAGTGGTACTGCCCCAAGTGCAAGACGCATGTGCAGGTGAGGCAGCATTGGAGTCTGTGCCTGCCTGTTCAGGCATGTGAAGGATGGGAGGCACTGAAGAGTTCTTGCCCCGTCACCTGCTGAGCATTGTCACCTGATAATTGGCTGTCATGTGGCTTCAAGCATACATGAGGTTGATGACTGTAATGCAGATCAAGGGATTGTGGTTTTTGGCTGCATGATGAGCTCAGGCTGCCCGCGTCTGCATGCAGCTGCAGCAGGCATCAGTACCTCCAAGCGAGCAACACACGTGGTTATGCATGGCTTTTGTTGTGCAGGCTGACAAAAAGCTTGACCTTTGGAGTCTGCCCGAGGTGCTGGTCGTGCACCTCAAGCGCTTCAGCTACACGCGCTGGAACAGGGACAAGCTGGACACACAGGTCAGGCAACAACAACAGCCCGGCAGTCTGTCTCGTGCGACTTCAAGGCCGCAGGCTGGCAGTTGCTGACGATGTTGATGGCAGTTGTTGGCACTGCACTGCCTTTTTATGTTGAGCACCACATGAGTGGCTGGCCAAGACATCACACTCATGGTTTGCTGCCCACAGGTGCTGTTCCCCTTGGAGCAGCTGGACCTGAGCCGCTATGTCCTTCACCAGCAGGAGCACCCGCCCCTTTATGACTGCTATGCTGTGAGCAATCACTACGGAGGCCTGGGGGGAGGGCACTACACCGCATTTGCACAGATGCCGAATGACAAGAAGTGGTACTGTTTTGATGACAGTAGGGTGGATGAGATCACACCTGACGGGGTAAGGGGGGCTGGTCTGCTCAGGTCAAGCAGGCCTGGTGATCTCAACCTTCTTTGTTTATGAGAGAGGGATTTTGCACCCGGATACTTTCACCAAATGGGACGGCACTCTCCACACTCGCATGATGCAAAGTTAGACAGCCAACTGGCGTGATACGTGAACTGCTGTTATGGGCATTCCTTAATCAAGGACTGACAGGGGCGGCTGTGGTGCGTCAGCTTTGATGTCCAGCACGCCCAGTCTGTGGATCCCAGGCACAGGAGTGCAGGCCGCCTGAAGTCACATACTGGCTGTGCATCAAACCGTACATCAAACTGTAGGTCCGCAAAGCTGCATCCATAGAACCTGTTTCAACGATCATAACTGGTTTGCTGCAGGTGCAAACCAGAGCAGCATACGTGCTTTTTTACAGACGCAGGCAGCAAGGGCAGCAGGATCCACCAGACTTGGTAGGTCAGCTCTTGCAACAACAGCAGCATTACCTGGAGCACAAGCAGGAGCAACAGCGGCAAAAGGACCAGGGTCAAGCAGCAGCAGCACCAGAGGGTGGTGGCCTGGCAGCAGGCACGGACACAGTTGCTGAGCCTCCACTGCTTGGTATCTCAATGGCAGCAGCAGCACCCAGCAGTCCTGATGGCATTATAGGTACAGGCTTGTGGGGTTCTCCTGGCCCCGCTGCACCTGTGGGGCAAGCCAGCTCACCTGTCGGTGATGGGAATGATGTGCCAGCTTCACCAGTGACCCTGCTGCCGCACTTTTCCAGCAGAGGGCTGGCAGCACAACATGCAGCAGCGGATACTACCAGCACCAGCACCAGCAGCAGGGGGGTTCAAGGGGCAGAGGATGATGGTGACAGCAGTGATGGCAGCAGCAGCAGCAGGACACGGCGGGGTGCCCACGCCGTTGTAATGGGCAGGAGTGGTTTGATGACAGCTGGGAACGTGGGTGAAACTGACAGCTACCTTCCGCTGGGGGCCGGCATGCAAGCTGTAGCAGTGGGTGACAGGCCCAGCAGGGCAAGTGACCAGGATGCTGATGTGGACATGGCAGATAGGGATGTCTAATGAAGCTGTGTTGTGTCTGCTGCTGACAGCATTCTTATTGCATGCTAACACATATGGGCTCCTTGTCAAATAGCATCAGATGTGTTGCATGGTTGTGCAGCTGGTTGTGTGAGCCAGTGTGTTACTGTGTGATGTTCTGCTGTGCCATATTGACATGGTGACATCTGGCCAGCAGCTATCAGCCTCAGAGATACGTCGCTTCACCTGGAATGTGTGGTCGCCGGTGGCAGACAGCAACAGCCTTGTTTTCATCTGCACACCATCGCCCAGCTGACACAGCTGTAGCGCATTGGCCCATGTCGCCCTCACAGCAACTATCGCGCACCATCCTTCTGCTCCTACTTTACGTGGCGCATGTGATGCCACATGCAATACCAACCGACTGCAAGGAGCTGTGGTACACACAGCGCTTAGATCATTTTCATTGGGTTCACCAACGTGATCAGCCCACATTCCAGCAACGATACTTCATCTGTGATGCTCACTGGAAGGCCAAAGGCCCTATATTCTTCTACGCTGGAAATGAAGGGCCTTTGGAGGGTTATCTCAGCTCCGCGGGCTTGATGTTTGAGAACCGAGAGCAGTTTCAAGCGTTGGTACTGTTCGCTGAGGTAAGAACACCGCGACGCTCGCAGGCACACATTGCAGCATACCAATGCATTTGGAAAGCCAATGGCAGGCCAGAGAAGTGGTGCTGATGTCTCATACCAGCAGACTCCACAAATAGGCAAGTGTCCAGGGTACAGACTGGACTAACCAGCCTGTACACTCTTGCAGCACCGTTATTATGGCAAGACACAGCCGTTCGGTGAGTATGACAAGAACTTCTCTTGGCAGTTGTCTAGCCTGCGTCCTTGCACAGAAGGGCGCATGTCGTGATGGCCACTGGCAGCTTGACTGGCTGCTTGACCCAGATTGGGCTGGCGTTTGGAAATCAACCATAAGCCCACTTGAGTCACTGACAACAATTGACTACACTTGAATGTATACAGATGGCTGGGCACACACCGCCTAGATGCTGGAGGTTCCGCCACAGGCAACAGTTGATTTGTGTCTGCATCATCTCTGCTGCTTCAGGCCCTGACAGCTGGCGTGTTGACCCAAGTCAGCTGACATCTGAACAAGCCATGGCTGACTATGCCACAATGCTCTGGGACCTCACTCACAGATGGCAGGCCACTGACAGGTACTGATGGTCCTACTCACAGCTACATCGACACAATTGCATAATGGAGAAACCATACTGCCTCCCTCACAAGTTGCAGAAAGTTGCAACTCCTGCCACGCAATGACACCTGCTTTGTTTCGATTGTATGAGTGAGTCTCCTTGTCAACAACGCTGAAGGCCGCACGCTCCAGCTATCCAGCCTAGTGTGTATTTCTGTCCTGCTCTGCATATGTGTGTGTGCAGTCCCATCATTGCGTTTGGCGGGTCATATGGGGGTGAGTAGCATCCTGCTGGTGCGTATGGTAAATAGCTGCACGCACGCAGCAGCTATGGGTGCCCTTCACCATCTTAGCTTTAAGCTGGATTAGAGTGAGTCTGGCGGATCCATCGTTCCTGCATCTGCCTGTGGTGGCACAGAGGCAGAAAAGCTGCCAGGGCTTGCTGATGCTGATGATGTACAACACACCCTCTGTCACCTGCCTCACCCTGTGTCAACGCACCTGTTGTTGGTGGTGTGCTATTATGTTGCACAGGTATGCTTGCTGCCTGGATGAGGCGACAGTACCCGCACATCATAGCTGGTGCTGTGGCTGCCTCGGCGCCTGTGGGCCAGTTCCCGGGAGTAGCCAGGTTCACACCATCGGCTTTCTGGGAGGTGGGTGAGGTGCTGCCTGAGGGCACCTGAGGGCCAACACTGTGTACTCAACCATCCGCCGGTCATGGCCTGGCTGGTGGAGGGGGGGGGGGAGGGGCTGCATGGGAGGTGGCCTTGCTGGGGCTAGAACTGTTGGATGCTGCTGGTGACCATGCTGCAACCACAACAGGTGTAGGGTGTTGTTGGTGTCCACCAAAAGAAGTCCTTTCCGCCTGGTGCACCTATCAGGGGTGTGATAGCAGGAGGTCATCTAGGATGTGTGCATGCCTGGCATCTGAGTGCTTCCCTGCAGGTACTACTAATGCCAAATGCTTCACTATTGTTTGTTCCTCCAGGCTGTGACTCGTGATGCCACAGCCGCAGGGGGCGCAGCAGCAGACTGTGCTGACAACGTGCGTGAGGCGTTCAAGAAGCTATTTGCTGCTGGTGCGACAACAAAGGGCAGGCAGCAGCTGCAACAGCAGTGTAAGCTGTGTGATGTCCTGGAAGACCAGCAGGCTGTCAAAACCCTGGCTTACTGGGTGCAGGTAAGCTGTGTGCTGCTAATGTTGCTTGAGCTAAAATGGTCTTAGTGCTTGCTGTGCAAGGAGGTCAACTGCTGTTTCAGATTCAACATTGATGTCAACTGGCAGTTGCAAATTGCCAGCCCAAGGATGCTGCATTGACCTCATGACATGGTCGCTGCCAGCGTTTTCTGAGTGGCATCTAGCATTGGCGAGGGATACGAATGGATGGAACGCCAGAGAGAAACGTGTTAGCTTGGACTGACCTTGCCATACGCCAACCACTGAAGCATTGTGCACGTTCACAGCAGCACGGTTCTCCAATGATTTGCAGGGTGCTTTTGATGCATATGCCATGGGTGACTACCCCTTTCCCAGTGACTACATGACTGGAAGCCCCGGGCACAAACTGCCAGCATGGCCCATGAGAGAGGCATGCAAACACATGACACGATTACCAACTCACTCCACAAGAATGGCAGCAACAGGAGCAACCCCTCCGCATCTTGTCACGTGGCCAAGGACAATGCTACCAGGAAGTGCTCACAATACAATGGCAAGGCGCCTCCTCAGAAAAATTGCAGCAGCAGAGCTGTCACACCGCAGTGACAGTGATGAAGGCCTGGTAGAAAGTCTTTGCAGTGCTGCTGGCATGCTGTACAATGCCACAGAGGATCAGACGTGCTTCAGCCTGCACCTGTCAGGACCAGCAGCAGGGAACTCAGGTGCTGGGGTGAAATGATCTGACATAGCACCAACCTGACCAACCTGGTGACCGGTATGGCAAGGAAGGCATTCGGCCTGATCTGATCTTTCAGCTGCAGCTGTGACATGCACCGCATCAGGAGCGCATGACTGAGGGCTTGCATCTGCTGTCAGGCACACTGCCAGACACCTTGGTCTTGCTGTGGCATGCAACTCGAACATCAGAGCATTCTCCCCTTATAAATAACTGTACAGCTGCCTCACCAATGCCGCATGCTGCTGCTGTATCACCATAGGCCCCTGGGACTACCAGGTGTGCACTGAATTCCTAGGCCAGGAGCTGCCATACTTTCCTGCTGCTGCCAGCTCAATGTTCTGGGACCAGGGCGCCTTTGACTGGGATCAATTGGTCAGTCACTGCAGGAAGAGCTGGGGAATCACACCAGAGAAGCACTGGAGCATCACTCAACACGGAGGCTTGGACTGGAGGTGTGTTGTGCAGTGTCAAACCCAGCTGGCGGCATATGCCTCTTCCACTTCAAGTGCTGTATTCCTCCATACCAGCTGTGTGTCTGCAGAGCTGCTCGGCGCATTGGTTTCCAGCCCACACTTGTGTTCCCCTTGTCACCCGGGTGTCTGCACTTGTTGTGTTTCAGGGGCACAAGCAACATTGTGTTCTCCAATGGTCTCCTTGACCCGTGGAGTGTGTTTGGAGTGCTTGAGGATGTGTCTGACAGTGTGGTGGCTGTCATCATTCCTGAGGGGGCCCACCACCTGGACCTCATGTACAGCAGGATAGATGACAGCCAGGAGCTGACCAGGGCCAGGGCAACCATACTGCAGCATGTGGACAGATGGGTGAGAGAGTTCAGGGGTGCGCCAGACATCCTCCAACTGCAGTGACAGTGACTGTGGTGTGCATTGATGTATACAGCAATATGCAGCAATGTACAGCACTGGAGCAGACTCCTGCACAGATACAGCCCGCAAGGCAGCTGAAAGTCTTCACAGCGTGCTGTGCAGCACAAGCTGCTGGCTTTACAGGCAAGGTCAGCTAACTCAGCCAACATCATCGGCTCACATGCTTGGTGGCAGCATTCTGAGTAGACCTGCTACTGGATGGTGGAGCCGCTTCAAGCTGAGCTGAGTGGCTTGAGAGATTAAGCTTGTAGTGATCAGCTACCGCCGTGTGCTGCTTTGACAAGGCATGCTTGTGCCAAACTTGCAATGTGTCAGGTACAAAGTACTCAGCAAGCCTATAGGCTAGCTAGAGTGTTGCACATGCACTAATTTGTACCTGTTTGCTTGGATCACAACCGACTTGGCCAACTCCTCTAATGTGCAGCTACAACCTGAGGTGTGCATCCCCTGCATCAGCCTCTGGAATGATCTGAGCTCATTGAGCAGTGGTTGTCATGCAATATGTCACATTGTGCGGACCCTGAGCAAGCCCCATCAGCACCCTGCAGTGTTCTGTCATGTCGGTGCGGTTCCATTGAGAACATTGATTTGGTTTATGATAAAGCTGTACTGTGTTGCAACTGATGCCATCAGCCAAGGAGGCAGGCTGCCTTCATCTGGGAGAGCCTCTCCTTTGGCAAACAGTTGTCTTGCTCCTGGTATTGTATGGAGCGGGTTTGCTACTACCTCCGAGGTAAAAAGGCTTGTTGGCCATGTTCAACATAATGATTGATGTTGAACACCAGATGTCAGGGGGCACTACGTTTTTACCTCTGTCAGCAAACACCGCTGGTAGCTAGATCTAGCTTCTAGAAGGAAGGGAGTTACCTTTGCCGGCTGAGGCCTTTGGGAAAAGCATCCGGCTAGTTGTCTTGTCAGCACTTCAACTGAGTGGAAGTCAACCGAATTCCACACGGCGTGCAACATGCTGGCAGTTGTCCTGCAATCAAGCGGCTAATTTGCAAGTCTTAATGAGCCTGTTGACCTGTTGGACAGGTTACCTAATGTAACCTACACGTGCAGATCTGGATCTCCATCTGTTCACAGACCTGTTGAAAACCATTGGTCGTCTTTGATGGCTTTCATACAAATTGCTGGCTTGCAATACAGTTGCAAACGCTATATTTCTTTCACAGTTGCAAACGCAACTCTTGGCATAATCAAATGATATCGTGATCAATGATCATGAACACATCGATGGATGTATATGCCAACAAAGCTAGGCACAGGCTTGCTGGAATATTAAGAGCATCGGTCCTTCAAGCCGATGCATACATAGGCATGACCCCACCAATGGCCAAGGGCCACAACCCCCAGATGCACACCAGCTGACAACTGACAACCCCATGCCCTTGTCAGGCATGACTGGTCAGGAATGGAAGACAACACTGCAAGGCAACCACGTGGCCTTCAGACAGAGGCAAAAAAACCAGCCACTGCCCAGCCCAACTGATTTAGTTGCCCAAACACACCACCGTATGTTTTCACCTGCAGATATCATTACGCGGCCCTGTGTTGCAGCAATGCCCGCTTAACCGCCCGCCGCTGCAAATTTGCCAGGGCGTATGCTTGCGCAGAACACTGACATGCAATGATCAGCCATCACCTGGCAGCAGGTGATGGACGCGGAGAAGTAATGTACAGGATAATGGCTACCTGCATTCTACACAGAGGATCTGCTGGTCAGATGGGACAGATACACACTCACCTACAACAAATGATTGCTACTGCCGCACACATCAAGATGTGTAGCATGACCAGTCATAACCTCCTGCACCATCACACCACTGTCGACCAGTCAAAAGCCACAACAGTCACAATACAACCAAACAATATGCTATGGCTTTGCTTTTTTCAGCATAGCCCATATGCTTGACTAGGATACAATCCACCGACACAATGTGCTGGCACCCAGACACACAGCATGTTTGCCGAATGAGATAGGTGAACAAGCCTGCAGTGCAGGGTGCAAGGACCAACATGCTTGACAAATCCGCCTGCGGGAGACACATGACATAACAGGTGCCAATGATCTACCACTCCCAATCAGTCAACAGCAATACACCCACACAACACACATCACAGCACAGGTGACAGTCACTCACCACACTTGAGGCAGGCTGCCAGTAGCTAGTAGAGTCACTGTCTTACTGCAGCATGTTAGCATCACCGCTTGAGCACGTTGGAGGTGTCAAAACGAGCGTACTCGCCTTCCTCGTGTTTCCGCTGTGCAAAACGGTACCCCAGTAGAATTATCTTCTTAAACTGCTTGAACTCTTTCAGCTCCAGCATGTCCATGCGGCCATTCCTGATAATATTGGGATCCTGCAAAGGAACCACAACATACAGAAAGAAGAATGTCAACCTGGCAGACGTGGAATAGCTCCCCTTGCTACATAGCAACCGCCACCATCATGGGTAGTCAACAGCAACTCACATTATACCACCTTCTCCACCCACCACAGCAGGCATTGCCCGTCCAACTAAGCATACAAAGTTGTTGCAATTCCAGTGAGCCCTGGTGTGCTGATCTAACAGGGAAAGGATTGTGCTGTACTCACGTCAAAGTAGTCAAAAACGACAGCATTGCCTCCACAAGTAAGCAGATCACAGTTCACTCCGGTGAAGAAGTCAGGGAAGCTGCCGTCCACGCACTGAACACCCCGACACAACCGGCTGGCCTTCCAGTCCAGAAATAGTGGGACATGTGCGCTGGCCATTGCCACGTTGATTAGGTCCTGCTTGTCCCTGAAGTCACTGATGGCTACCTGATTGCAGAAGGGCAGCTGAGTAACCACAATGCTGACCTGGTCACGGCAGCGTTCCGCAGCATCTGGTGGCAGCAGCTCATCAAGCCATTCCTGCAGGACGTGAGAAAAGCGCAATAGAGTACCTTTGATGTATATGCTAACAGCGTGCCACTGCTATGCACCAGTAGCATAGCTGATGATGGCAGTTGCGTTTGGCCAGCTCAACTGGCTGCACACTGCTGATACACCCAGGGGCTACAATGACCTGCTGCTGGTTCTTCCACAACAGCACCGTGATCCCAGCCTGCAGCTCATGTGCGTGCATGACCGTCCATGCTTCTTACCTCTATGATTTGACCCCAGCATCCCATTAGCCCCAATGGCTTCTCCCATATCTTGTGCTCCAGCGACAACTTGTAGGCACTTTCCATCACTTGCTCGGGGTCTACCTCACAAGTCGCCAATACAGCAGCAAGGCCGCCCCCTGAAGCGCCAACCATTGGCACCTGGTTGAGGTGAAAGTGATGCAGCAGGTACTGCACAGCACCAAGCTGCCACCAGAAGTACACACCACTGCCAGCCCATGACAGGCGGAGGCGAGGCTTGACACCCGAGGGGGCAGCAGGAGCAGTGACTGCGGCAAAGATTGCAGCAACCAAGGTCAAGAGGAGTCCTGTCTAAGGGCTGCTTTGCGGGAGAGCTGCACTGTGTCACTTGTAAACCAGGGCAAGCACAGGATTGTGAGTGCTGAGTCACGCACAGCAGGACACTCAACATCGCACTGCGCTCCTAAAACACCAACTCACCAACTGGTGTGACTGGGGTCAAAATGTGTTGGCCTGGGAGTATGAGACCTTCTCCTGCCAGTGTACCTAGATCATCGGTGCCTGGCTGGCGCTGCAGTCCTGCAATCCGAGCTGTTGGATTCCTAGGGGCTGCTTCATGCTGCCTGCTAGGAAGCTGCAAACCATTGGCACGTGTAGGAACAAACAGCGAACCCACGCCAGATCTCCCCATCATATCTGCGACAGCACCTTGCCGCTGGTGCAGCATCTGCAGCAACAACGCGACCATGACATAGGAGCTGAACACGCTGTACCGGTAGTAGGAGACCGAGACCGCACATGGTGTGTGCATGCAATGGCACATCACGACTAGAAACATAAATGTAAGCATTCCGATGCATACAAACGTGCAGCTGCTATTTGATGGTGTGAAATGTCCCAGGCATATACCCGTCAGAGGGGGTTGTCTATGAACTGAGATATCAAGCTGATGCACGAGTAGAGCGCAAATGCAGGTGCAAACAACCATTGCTTCCAAGCTGCAACATGCTGATCAAGGACAGATGCGGCCAACCAACTGTGGAATGTTCGCACTGCCATCCTGTTTGGCACGTTTCCTACTTCAATGACAGACAGCATTGTGAACCCACCTTGAATCTCCTTGACGTGAACGCTGATGCAAATTCGCCAGTGGACGCGCTGTTGGTGACGCTAGCTCTGTGTTCAACAAGTAGCTTCGTATCAGCCTGGCGTAATGCCAGATGTACGTACGCACTAATATTGACGTGCGCTGGCTCGGAAACGTTCAAGGCCTCGGAGGCTTAGAAAAACTTCCATAATGACACCTTGTGACATGACAGGCTGACAACAGAGCAGAACTAGCTATCGTGGCTGATGCAAACCGTATATCCGTGCAGACATCTCAATGAAATTGCTGGCGCTGCCCGCCTTTTGAAAGCGGCACGCCTTACGCTAAGCTGCTTTTACAATTTTGGAAGCATTTTCGTGTATTAAAAACATCTTTAGTTTTGTTATGTAACTCTACTGCTTGCTTTGAGCTCAAGGGCGTCCTAGGCTAGTGTGAGAAGCCCAGCACAGGCAACATGCTGAAATTTCAAGGCTGCTGTCAGTTCCGGCAGCGCCTTATACTATCAACACTGTCTGGGAAGGCCATTAGTATAGACGATATTCGGGCACAGGATCAAAGTCCTGGTCTCAGGGATTTTGAGGCGTCTTTGCTACGGCTGCTTGAGAAGCTTACAAATGGGTGTTTAGTAGAGATCAATGAAACAGGTGAGTTCTGTTGTGCTGGTATGAGAGTTTGGATATTCGTCCCTAGCTTCATCGGCAGTCTCTCCCACAGAAGCACTCGGTGCAACACAGGCAGCAGCCATAACATCAGTTGTTGCAGCAGCAGCAGCCATAACAGCAACAGCAGCAGCAGCCTATGCCACTACCACCATCACCCTGCAAATCTTTTTACAGCCCCCCTGTGCAGCATAGTGAACAGGATATGTAGCAGTGATTGTGCTCATCTGTGCAGTGCCTGTGATCCCATGGAGGATCTGGTCTGGGACATTACCTCAGGTGGAGATGGTACTGCTGATCCCCACAAGGCTCAAACACTCAGGCTTGCACACCTGCAGCTGAATGAAGTGCAGTCAAGCCAATTGTGGATTATTTTGCAGGCACAAGCCTACGCTACAAACCAGGAGTAATTATATGTGGCGGAGGGTTAGTGCATGACTGTGGGACATCTAGAAGTATAGGGTACTTTCTTGAAGCGCTGGTATTGCTGGCGCTGTTTGCAAAGCGGGTGAGACAGCAATGAATCATTTTCAACATGCAAAGCAGCAGCAGCAGCAGATCTGGTCCTGTGCTGTGATGTCTTGGTTGTGGGGTTTGCGATGATTCAGCCATGGCGTTGGCTTGAGGCACTGGTTTGCCTGCAGCTGTCAGTGACTGCACATCACCTCCTGCACTTGACGCCCACGCCTACTGCCAGCAGCGGGCAGATGGCTGTTGTGGCATGCCCTCTGTTCCTTCCTTGAGGTCTGGCTCCCCCAGAGGTGTGTTTGTCCTTGTCACTGCTGATGCCAGTCCACATGGCCCACCTCACACCCATCACTCCTCTCACATACATATAGCTGCACCTGCTGCTGCTGCTGCTGCCTCCTCAGCCGCTGTCCATCACCCTGCGGGGCATCACCAACGACCATGTTGACCCCAGTGTGGACACCTGGCGCACGGTCACACTGCCACTGCTGCGGCGCGCTGCTGGCCTGGATGATGCCACAGGGGGGCTGGAGGTCAAGGTGGTGCGGCGCGGGGCGCGGCCGGGCGGCGGGGGTGAGGTGCAGCTGCGGGTGCCACTGGTGAAGCAGCTGCCACCGGTGAACATGATTGATGAGGGAATGGTCAGGCGAATACGAGGCATTGCTTACTCAATGAGGGTAAGGCACGCGACAGGGCCTATGTTGTGAAGCGCTCAGGTTGAGTGTGCTTGAGCCCGGCATGTCAGAGCAGCCGAGCCTGCAGAGATGTGTGTTGCTTTGAAGTGGAGATCAACACCTGTGGCCAGAGCACAGCGCCTGGCAAGGTACTGACGTTTGCTGCTGCCGTCCACTGCAGGTTCCGCCGCAGAATGCAAATCGCATGGTTGATGCTGCTCGTGGTGTGCTGAACCAGCTGCTGGCTGACGTGTACATCTTCACTGACGCGGCAGCCGGAGCAGCAGCAGGGCCAAGCCCCGGGTTTGGCATGACGCTGGTGGCAGAGACCACGAGCGGGTGTCTGCTCAGTGCAGAAGCCGCAGCAACACAGGTGAGCCGGGGATGTGGGGGCAGGGAGGGGGGCAGCCAGCAACCAGCAGCATTCCTTACATGCGGCAGAACTTGAAGTGTGCGGTGATGTCACTGTGAGTCACCTGCTATGTCACCTGCCGCAATGAAGGACCAAATTAGTACTAGCAGTTGCAGCTTGGCCCCTGTGAATGATGTGATCCACTCGGTTCAGCAGACATCTGTGCTGGCCAACCATCATTCCATGACCTGCTGTTGCCAGGGCACTGGAGCTGCCAGTGCTGGTGTTGCTGCTGCTGATGAGCCACTGGTTGTTCCAGAGGACATTGGTCGTGCGGCTGCGCAGCTGCTGCTGGATGAGGTGGCGCGAGGTGGTGTCACTGATGGTACGCACCAGGCGCTGCTGCTGCTGCTGGCGGCACTGGGGCCGGAAGAAATGAATCAGGTACTGTGTCATCAAGCTCATAACTCAGCACGGTTTCACACCATAACACGACTGCGGCCCTGTTGACATGGATGCTTGAAATGTACAAACCATCTGCTGATGTCATTCCAGGGCGACTGGCTGCATCCCAGCACATGTTACAGACATCATGGCACTGTTCACTGACTGCAGGTCAGGTTAGGTCCGCTTACTCCATATGCTGTGCGTACATTGCGACACATCAAAGAGTTCTTTCAGGTGCAGTTCAGCATGCGCACTGAGCAGCAAAGCAGCACAATCTTCCTAAGATGCGTAGGAGCCGGACTAAAGAACATCAACAGGAAGGTCACTTAACAGAAAGAAAAGTTAGGTTCACGCCGCAGCAGCTTTGAGTGTTACGTTCCACGTGCTACATCATGCACTGGCACTGAGACACCTGTGGTGCTAGCAGTGATTCTGAAGCTGTTGCAGAGTGGCCGCAGGCCAAGATAGCAGGGACCTGTACCGCCCAGAAGTGCCGTGCACGAGTTGAAAACATTTTGTATCCGATCCCTTGTCAGGCTGTACCAAGAACATGGCCATGGCACCTTCACATCTCCTATTGTTTCGGCGATTGTTGCCTCCCAGAGACGGAAGCATGCAGCGGCGGTTGGGCAGCAGCTGCATGCATCTGATTGGTCTATGGGCACTTTGCACTGGCCATGGGCATGCTTGCGCACCGTTAACGCAGCGTTGCTGCCAGTGGATGGCATCCAGCTGGGGCCTGCAGGCAGCGCATACCCACTGCCAGCACTGTTCGCAGGGCATTGTGTTGCTGGGTGTCCAACTGGTAGATAGTGTGGACCCGCCAGGCGGCGCCTTCCTGGCGTTTGTGTTGATGAACACGCCGAGGGCCCGACAAGCTTGTCCTTATGCCTTACTCATGAGTGATAATATGCTTTGCCAGCAGGACAGCTCGTCCGCGGCGGCACGTGCCGTGCATTCGCTCTTGCGGCCATAGTCAACGGATGAAACTGCCGGTCCAACTAGGTCCGATACGGTCGGTGTCATTATGAAATTGTGGACCGTCATGATACTAGTAGCAGACTCGAACGCCGACTCGCAGCCGTCCTAAATCTGCCTTATGCAATATTACTATCTTTCAACATGGTTATGCAGCATGAATTAAACGTACCGACAACAATGGTATCTCGTCTTTGAAGCAGCGCACTTGTTAGCCCATTATCGTCAAGATATATGCATGTATGCTGTTGCACTGCAACCATAATATAACCATACTACAAGTCACCGCGGAGACAGAACCATCACACTCTTCAGCCAGTTCTTGCATAACATACGCTAATGGCTTGCAAGAACTCGCTGCAGGTCTAAACAGGCAGTGGCAGATCTGCCAGCAGATCGGCGACGCCATGGCCATGTAGGCGACGACGGGAAGCATCGTGCTCGTTCTCGCAGTTGTTCGAATTGCCTTTGAATCACGCGCATGATGTACTCAGAAGAATGAAAGAAGAGCTGGCCAGCTGAAAGGCATGGCTGAATCGACATATTATGCATCAAGGGTTCGTGAGACCGTGTTAGCGCGCTAGCGCTGTAACGCGCGTTACCCGGCAACAAAAGATGTTGCTTAAATAGTTGGACATCAGCTGTCGAGTAACCTGAGGGCCCGACCCTAATAGGAGTAATAAATAATAAACGGTATTAGTACTGTCCTTGCAAGGCCCGATCGGGCCGAGATCGCGACACCAAGGTCTTTGTATCTCTGGAAAAGCGAGTAAGCTCAGGCAACTTGCCACAGTGACTATCATAAATAATCAATTCCGAAAACTTACTCACAGTGAGCATTGCTATAATCAACCACTGCCACTAGGCCCTAGCGGCTCTGCGCATAATGTGTAGGCGACTTTAAGGCTCAAGCCGGGTTCAGCTGGGCTGCAGTCTCACCCAGTGAGATCCAAGTTAGATGAACTCACCTTGAAGGCCACGTTTCCAGCAATGTCTGGTGTCACTGCTGCCGGCAAGGCCCGTCGTCAATCTGAAGCTAACACTCTGCAGTGCAGCCTCATATCACAGCAGAGCCTCGATTGGATGCAGCGATGCAACAAACTGAGTTGGTACAGTCCATGCTCTATATGCATAATGATCACTTGCGCCATACAGGATGCTTATGGTTTGTGTGGGCGCCAGAGTTGGCCATCCGTCCTTGCAACAGTCCTTGCACCTGTTGATCTCTACTGTAACAGTGTTACAATATTCCCTCTGGACAACAAATGACCATGGTCATACCAAGATGTTAGACAACATAAATTGTGGTAGGACCTGAGTCCACTTATGGCTGATCAGCAACTCATGAGTACTCATACCTATGATGAGCAGCTGGTTGATAGCACTGCAGGGCTATAGCTAGAAACTAGAGTACTCTATCTGGATCAAGAGCAATGTCCACAGCCACTTTTCATGTAGGCCCTGCAAATAATATATGCCCTGAAGTATTGCGCCACACCCAATAATGGCAGCTGACAGCAAATGAAATTATTGACAACGATGATTAAACTATCATCAATATAGCCTGAAGCAGCTGTCTGAAAACAACCTAACAACAGATACAAAACTCTTGTACGGTACTTTGCCATGAGAGCTGCCAGCTGGGTCATGCAAGTCCTGCTTGAGGCGTGTCGAGTATCACGTCTTATCATTGCATGGCCTGCTGTGCACTGGTGACGTCCTGCAGCGGCTGCAGCTGCGGTGTGAGCGACATGTCTCACAGGCTTCAGGAGAAGACGCAGCCTATCTCCTACTTGCAGGCCTGCATAGCCTCAGCTTCACCACAATAGAGCAGCAGTAGCTGGCGTGCAGACTATGCAGCATAAAGAGATAGCTGCATTCTCGAGTGGTTTCAATTACCACGTCATGCTGCAACAAACTTGTTGGTGGGCAGATGCCAAAATAGTCATGCTTGTTTCCACCACAGCTATTCTACTGTGCTCAACAACAACAAATGCAATGTACAGGAAATGGTGCTTATGCCCATAACAGATGGCCAACGCAGTTTCAAAGGTCAATACGACAAGGCACAGTCAATGTTCCATTTGCTGCTCAGCTGGTTGATAAACAGGAATCTGTCCAACCCCCGCGCGCACCCCCCTACATGGGTCAAAGTGTGCAAACACAAACGGCCGAGCGACTGCAGATATTGGCTGCAGCATTGCAGCTGCTTGCAATAAGGAGCAAGAGATGTACCCTATCAAAGTAGAGAAAGTCAGGGTTGTGAAGCAGCTGCTGGCATGCTCCAGCTGTCACAGTCCTGGTTGGCACTTTGCGCATGTGGAGATCCCCTCAGATTCGTATGGGCTGAACATGCTCTCCATCACTGGCCCCTGCCCCTTAGGCCACAGGTACTGCTCATGCAGCCTGTCCCACTGCTCACGCTTCACCTGCTCAGGTGACTTCTTCCCCACAAACATGCTCTCCTTTGCTCTGTCTGCCATCACCTTGTGAGCAGCTGTGCGGTATGCATCCTTCTCTACCTGCCGCATGGCTGCAGTCTTTGCAAGGTTCTTGTGTATCTGCTGCTCACTCTCCGTGGCCTCCAAGTCATCCAGCAGCGAGTCATGGCTCACCCACTCCCGGTCATACACAGGATGAAGCCCTCTCTGGACAGGATTGCCTTTGGTACCAGAGCTGTCAGCTCCAGCAGGCTTTGTAACAGCAGCTGCCGCCTCGCCAGCCTTCTGTGATGTCTTCTTTTTGTCGCTCAATGGGTCCTCCTTCGCCTTCTCCTGCTGCACCCCGCCTGCCTCACCTGACCAGGCCTTCACGCCCCGGTTGAGGGTGAAGCGGATGTTGGAAAGGTTGTCAAACACAGGTGTTCCGGGTCTGCTGCTTGACACCAGTACCAAGCAAATCTCTGTTCTCTTGCCATTTGACGCCCTCAGCGCAAACTCACCCATATCCTTGCCCTTCATGTTTTTCTGCAGCAAACAGGCAGACCCATGCCAGCAACAATTGGTGTACAGATGAGGTGGGATCAGCAAACAAGACAGCACCCACACTGCTTGCCACTGCTGTCTGTCCACCCCGTGGCTGCCTGTCACAAGGAGCCACGGGCAACAATACGTGCACTCGCTTACCAGGGCTGGTAGCTTGGCTGTGAGTGAAGGTGCTGTGCCGTCCTGGATGTCAGCATACACTCCAACAGACAGTCTGAAAGTTGCCTGCACCTGGGATGTGTACATCACAGACACCTTATATGTTCCACCAGTGACAACCTGCAGAACACAGGCAGCAGAACTTAAATCTGTAAAGTCATAAGGCAAGGTGCCTGCCAGGATCAGGGGGCTTGAGACTTGCAGCTTGATCACCCCTGATTGCCTCAAGACACCTGGCTTGTCAGCAGGATGCAACAGACTATGTTGCGGCAGTCACGTAGCCAGGTGAGTTACTACTCACGTTTGCAGCAAAGCACATGCTGTCGCCAACATCGCTGAAACCGGCAGCTCCATTGGGCAACAGCTGCACGCGGCCTAAGCTCCTCTCATGTGCACCATCTGGCAGTATGTTGGTGACCGCCCAGCTGCCTAAACCCAGCTCAAATGTTGGCTTCTGAAAGCTGTGCACATCGTTCACAAGAGACTCAAAATAGTTCTTGGCCACTGTTGAGAGTTTGGCAGCCATTGCTACACCTTCTGAACCAGTCATCTCATTGCACGGCAGCTCCACACGGCTATTGCCCCAAAACCTGCAAAGGGCAAGAAGAAACCACACCATGCCATCCAGGGTCAGAATTGCTGCAGTGGTTTGTCCTTGACCACTGGCAGCACTGGAGTCAGGGACAGGCAGCTGTAGCTTCAAGCTGGTGTTTCAGTGTCTCACCCCACCAAACCTAACAGCAAAGACAGAAGGTAAAAGCATGCACCACTGCAGCTTTGCATGATGGCCAGGAGCTTCTAGGAAGGGCATAACAGAAGACGATGTGCTTTCGGTTGGGTTGCAGGTGGGGTCACACATGTGAATGTGTTGATTGTGACTCACTTGTAGACCTTGCCGGTTGCTCCTATCCACTTGTAATCCTTCCACCTCAGAGCAATGCAATTCTGAAAACCCTGGCCGTCAACGCCACCCTTTTCATAGTCCAACAGCTGCTGTTGCTTCAGCACCTGCCTGTCAGAGCCCAGCAGGGGCACACTGTCTGGGCTCCAGCATTGAGGCCCCAGTGAAAAGATGAAGCGGTCCTCGTGCTGGGAGTCTGACAACTGATGGCCCCTCAGTGGCCCAGGTGGTGCTGCTGTGCCGCCGCCCAACAGCACCTTCTTGAAGCTGATGCCGTCCCAGGGGTACTTTGGGGCAGCTTTGATACCCGCCAGGTCCGCCATGGTGGGCAGGATGTCGGTGATGGATGTGAGGGTGCTGTCAATCACACCTGACTGGACACCAGGGCCCTGCACGGCAAGGTAGTTGCGGATGCCGCCCTCCAGCACGTCCTTCTTGTACCCCTGCATGCCACTGGGCATACGCCGCTGACAGCAGCACACGCAGCAACAGACCAGGACATTGTCAGCTTGGGCCTGCTGTCAGCCTATGGCTGACAACACCTCGTGTGCTGTAATAACACAGAATAAATGGGGCTTTGCAGATGGCAAGAATAGATGCCTGCATGCAAGAACTCACGACATCCCAAGCTGCACAGCCCTTGTGTAAAAAGGTTTACCTCGCTGATAGCTTACCAACTTATCTTTTCCTCTCCTCTCTGTTGGGAAAAGCTCTGCTCCATTGTCACTCATCAACATGATGTACGTGCTCTCCTTCAGCGGGCTTTCATCCATGAAGTCAAATAGCCGCCCAAGTACATCATCCATGTACTCAAGGAATGCCCAGACCTGTCGCAACAAGGTAATACAATACGCCATACTTCAGCAGGGCTGCTTCACCCCAACCACTGCATGATGTATGCACTGCAGATTGGCGTGCTCAAGCAGGGCGAACACAACAATGGCACTTTTACCAGCACACGTGTTCATCACACCCTGTCTGTTACAGCAACATCTCTTCTACCACCAACCTCGGCAGTGTCTGCAGGCAGCTTAGGCACCATATTCTTGTACTTTGACTTATAAGGCTCAGGAGCAGGACGCTGCCAGCGGGGGCCTTGACCTGGCCGCAGGAAACCCCTGCAGAGCACAACAATGGGGGTGCAGCCCATGGATGCACCAGCACCACATGCAGGGCACATTGGCAGAGCACTTTCTGCCATGGCATTGACAAGCAGCTGCCAACGAGCCTCTCCTGCTTGTTTGGCTGACACCAGCACTCAGCAGCCTTGAATGGTGTGAGCACAGCTTCACTGACACTCACTGGTGTATGGCATGTGGTGCATAATACAAGTAGAAAGGCTGTCCGCTGCCCTCATGATCCTTCAGGTAAGCGATGATCTTGTCCATCAGGTCCTGTTCCATAAGGCCCCTGGTTTGAATATAGCGGCCATTGTGCCTACAGTGATGCAGCAGTGGCTGGTCCCATGTCAGTTGTCTGTTGCCAAAGCACTGCCGGCTGGTGCTGTGACTGTTGCTGCTTGTGTCTCCAGCAGCTTCTAACAGGTATCAGCTGTCAAAGAACTTGGTCTATAAGTGGCTGGGCCCTATACTCAGTGCCAACCTGTACACAATATGCTTTCTGCTAGGCATCCCACACAACAGGACCTGGTGCTTCACGCATTGGTGCCCTGCAATCAACGGTGTGCCATGTCCCCAGCACTACCACCGCGATGTGCACCTCATCAGATTGTCCAGGTGCACATGGGCTGTTGGCAGCCAACTGTCTTCAAAACCCAGCATCCACGGCTCGTATCCCAGTGTGCGTCCATTATGCCATTTGCCAAAATGGCTGGTGTCATATCCAGCAGCCTTGAAATACTCAGCCGACGTGACCTCATCGCGATTGAGATAGTCATATCCTGTTGCACATGTCATGTTAGGTCAGTGATAATTTTGAGCGAGACAAGTCCCAACTAGCACTACACAGCAGCATGAGCAACCTTGCCGCAAGCAACCATAAGTGCTGTAAGCATTGCTGACTGATGGAGCTGTATCCCAGCTGGTATGATCGATCTCAATACACTGGCAGCTAAAGTCCCCGAATACTATTGCTCATGCCCCTGAAAGGCCCCCCACAGATGCCCTTGAAGGACCCTTCATGTGCCATGCACTGCCCTGTATCAATATGCCTCTGGACTAGTTATCACAAGCATGAAGATACCTCCATTTATCAGCATGGTTCCAGTCCTTGGGTAGTTCCTGCCCGTCAACAGCTCTGCGCGGCTCTGACTGCACATGGGCGTCACATAGAAATTGTCAAACTCTGTTGCTTGCCGAATGAACTTGTCAATGTTTGGCGTGTTGACCCATGTGGGCTTGCCACCTGGCTTCTGAGGCTGATGAAGGCCAATGTCATCATAACCCTGATCATCAGTCAGAATTATTATGAAGTTTGGCCGCTTGCCAGATGGGATAGGTTGTATGGGGGCTCCAGCAGGATTGGGAACAGGCAGGGCTGCACAGAAAGCAGTGACACAAGGAAAGACACCTGGTAATGGTATATGCTTGGTGTCCATGCTGAACACGTTGATGGGCAACACATGGTGATTCACCCACATAACGCCTTCCTTACATGCCTGATGTCTCAAAGCCCTCTGGTGTGCTGGATCATGTAGGGTATTGAACAGGGAAGTTCTCACAGGTTTGGAGGCACAAAGCGCAGCTGCTGGTCGTAGGCCAAGCCCTCCACGAGAGTTGGCTACTGATGAAGTTTATGCAATGTCAGCGTGGTCCTACCAAGTGCACCATGCCAGCTGCGAGTCAATGGCCTCAGACACCCAGTGTTCTGATGGATGTGCACAACTGTTGGCAGGGCATGGAATATTGGGAGCACCGGACATGCCCTGTGACTCCAGTTGGTGAATACAACCACATTTGCCGTTGCTCACTTGGTGGTATACAACTCTGGGCTGGACCGTAATTGGCGGCTTGGGTTTTTGAGCTAGAAGTCCCAGCCTTCTCCCTTGAGCTGCTTTGCTGCTTGGCATTGGTTCCTGTTGTGTCCGGCTGGCCTGCAAAACAAACAACACCAAGATGATTGTTGAGATCATGATATTCGCTGGAGCCTTCGGTCATCCTCATGCTGTCCCGCTAACACCTGCTAGTTCATGCTGCTGCACCAGTTGCGACCCTGATCTGCAGACTGCATCACGGTGAGCAACATACAGGTACAAAAAACAAAAAAATATTTATATAACATTCAAGGGATCATGAAGTATCAACCGCTAGAACTGCTGGTGCACGCTCGCCTGCCCCAATGTCACTCACCTGCCACTTGTGTTGAGACGCTGCTGCATATCAGCATTAACAGCATGGCAATAATAAACATCATGAACTGCAGTATACGATCCATTTTGTAATTGCGATAGCCTGCAGCCGAGACCAAGGCGATGCAGACCGGACTCCGGCTCAGATCAACATGCCGCAGGCACTTCTTTTGTGATTGAGGTCAGTTGAATGATAAATCTTAAAAAAATGTGGAAAGATGTTACGAAAGTTGCAGCGGTGGCAATCTTAGGCCTGCATGTAACTGGGCGGGCGTGTCCTAGTGACATTCAAGAAGTTGTCGCGCTGGCTGGAACATCATCAATGAAATATCCAATGACTATATCATCGCTTTGGATCGTTGGCTAATCGGTCGCTGTTGGTCTGAAGCTTTGCCTGTCTTCAGGGCAAACTGATCACTTGAAGGCGAGAGGCCAGGTATCGTAACCATGAACCTACACCACTATATGCTTCAAACTTGGCGTGATCGCAGACGAACATCCCGCTTGGGGGTTGCGGCGAGTGCTATTTATTCACAAAATATCTTCCCGCAGATGCCCCTAACTGAAATTTAGCACTATAACAGTGTTCCATACAATTGACGTAAAGACAGTGGCCTTACGGGGTGCTTAGTGCAATATCAGCTGGGGACGTGCAGCGGCCGCAGGTGAAATAATTGCGCTGGCACATACGCATGCCATGGGTTGAGCGACAATGGGGAGCATCGTCTAGGGGCGTCAAATGATTGTCGACTGGTAGATTTATCATACAATACAATATCCCAGAGCCATCAGTCCTTTGAGACAGAGGCAACAGATTAATGCCATCAATATGATATTGCGACCCGGTGTACACCTATGCTACGGTAGCTATATAGGCAGCACAGCCTGACAGAATTTAAGCCTGCACTGCAGCTACCCTTTGCTAATAACTTCATCACATTGTCTGGTATGCACTGCAGTATTGCATTACTATTGAGAATAATGTAGTGAGGTGCACTGCCGGGCAGGCGCCACTCGTCACCACTGGCACTGGCTGGTAGTAGTATTCAGTTATGATAACGCCCCAAAAGCTGGTGCCTGCCTCCACCAGTAGAGGTTCTGAGAAAGTGTGACTCTGCCCTCTGAATTGGAGTATAATGCATATGGCATTCTAATTACAATCAAGAATGATGTAGCCTGCATGGCGGCCATGCAACACCAGTGTGATCAGGTGAACAACAGTAAAGAGATATAGCCATGCAACACCAGTGTGATCAGGTGACAAGACTATATCGGATATCTGCTGATCTAGACTGGTGACAGCTTCTGGAGCAGCCTGCTCCAGATCAAGATGATCTCCATCTTAGCGTCAAATCAACTTCATGAGCAAGCGTGCCTCATTCATGGTATGCGAGGCTCAGCGCTTGAGGGACTACATTTGTGTGTTAAACAAACCACATGACAGGCTACAGCTGTGCCACAGCTGGGAATGATTCCCTGCCATGGCAGCTGGCCAGCACCCCAGTTGCTGCAAGTTGTAGCCTACAAGCTGAGCTGCACTGCAGGCTGCAGGTTTAAGGTCGGTAATGAGAGTCGATCACACTTACAACACCACCAACACTGGTACCGGGACCACTGAAAGTAGCTAGTAGTAGCTGGGCTACCCTTTGCTGTCACGTTCTGCTGCCGCTTGTGTCAAAACTTCAGCACCAGTCTCGGTGATCAATAATGTATGCTCAAACTGTGCTGTCAGACTGCCGTCTGTTGTGACCTCTGTCCAGTTGTCTGCCCAACAACGGTGTTTGTTTGTGCCTAGGCTGATGATGGGCTCAATCGTGAATGTCTGGTGCAGCTGCATCTCCCCTGGCCGCCAATTGCGATGATGCAGTATAGCGGGAGCAGCATGGAATGCCTTGCCTATGCCATGTCCAACAAAGTCTCTAACGACTGACATTCCTGCAAGGAGAAACAGGCGACAGTAGCTGGCCATGTTGGGTACTTTTGCGAGATGTGTAACGCGCTATGGCAATGCAAGCATGACAACAGGAATCCTGCAATGTTGGGTTTAAAGTGGTTGATATTGCCAAATATCTGATCTAAACAGTGCAGTGCAATCAAGCCTGCCATGGCAGCTTGCATGAAAACATTATCCAGCGTCCATGATATTCTTCAAGCAAAAACGGCCTAGTCCATATTTTTGCTGTGCTTTGTACAAACAAGCCACGAAAGGTCGTTTGTTGTATTTCTGCTACTGTCTGAAAAAACCCCAACAGACCTGCGGCATCAGCAACTTGCTGGATCATGTGCCCAATCGTCCGTAGAGGCACCCCCGGCCCACACACTCCAATCGCTGCTGTCAGACAGCTGCGAGTGACATCAACAAGCTCAACAGCTGCAGGGGACGGGTCACCTGTTGCAGGGCCAGCAGCGACATAAATAGAAGCTGTGCTGCCTGGCATAGCAGGAGGGTCGAACACACTTATGCAGCACTGCTGCTGGACCATGATCTGGGTGTCATTGAAGTCAACTGCAACATCAGGAGCTGCAGAGAGCGCTTGCCCACCTACAAAAAATGTTGCATTGGTGTCACTGTGGTATCCCTTCAAGTAGACAGTAACATCTACATTCACTATGTCCCCATCCTTCAGCGGCCTGCAGCGCAACAACACGATGCAGGTGTCACTGCAAGCCACCACCTTAACAACAATGCTAGTGCTTAGTGCACTATACTGGACAGATTCGACACAGCAGCCGCTGACAGAGCCCAGAAAGCTCTTCTGGCTGCTGCTGCAGCTGATGTAAATGATGGCAGTGCTGTCTGCACCATCTTGATGTCGCAGGGTCCGCTGATGGTGCATCTCTTCGCTCTGACCTGCTGTCAGGGATGCCATGGCAGACCACCTCATTCACAGAGGTGCAAATACTTTTGGGGAAGCCGTGGTAGTTGAGGGGTGATGGGTAAGCACCATGGGAGACAATGAAATCATGCACAGCCATGTCAATTTGGTCTGTGGTCACTCCAGGCCTGATGAGACCACCAGCCAGCTGCAGTGCTTGAGCTGCCAGCTGACCTGCAGCGCGCATGGCATCACGTCCCTGTGAGGTGCCCAACAATGTGTGGCAGGGGTTGCGGTATCAGCTTGCGAGACGGAAGAGCGTGCATGCATATGCATGTCTGTTGTATGCGCTGCATCCTGATCATGTTTCCAGCTCTGCCGTGATGTGTCTGTTCTGGGCAGGGATTTGCTGCCTATATGCTGTACATCTCTGCCATCAACAAGCCGCAATATGAAGCTTGGGATAGGATTCAGCTCTGGAAAGACCGCCTTATGCCTGCATGATGGCTCATACACTTCACGAGAGTGACTGACCCCTTGCCTGTTGGTCATGCAGCTCTAATCGCCTGTTGAGTTGTCTGGCTGCAGTGCTGCACGTGACATAATCTGGTCGGGGAATGTCAGCAGGGACATGCAGCTGCGGTGACACCTGGCCAGGCTGAATGCGCTCTGACGGGTACCTGCAGCGCTCATGTATGATCGCTTCAACGGTTGTATGCTCTAATGCTGTCAGCAATTGCTTGCTGCAATCCAGACCCTGTACCTGTCCCGCTGTATGCTTTGGAGGCCACCTCGGAACTTGGACAATAAGAGATTGCCCCACGCTGCCGAGCTATACAGCCTGACTGCGGCATGGTGTAATGAGTAGACGCAGGCTGCAGTGGTGCGTGCTGTAGGGCATGAAGCTGCAGCAGCAACACCTAGACCTTGGAACAGTACCATGTGATCTTCCCAGCGCAACAGCTTCACAAACAGCTGCCATGACAGAACATACAACTTTATACGGCGGTGCACAACAGTGCCTGCCATCTCCTGCTTTTCTTACTTCAAAATACCACACCGCCCGCGCTGGTTAACATGATATAGAATGGTGCTGATAAGGCTATTTTTGGACAACATAGAATTCTAAAGAATATATTCTGCAGTTCATAGAATGCCTGGCTGGAGTCCATTATAAAACAACACCACCGCATAGGAGGTAATGAATTACCTAGCAGGCCACCCGAGTAAGAACCTGCGCCTGCAGAGAGCCGGCCGTTGTACAGGATGCAGTGAAGCTCAGCTCAGACCGCCATCCCACCGCGCCTGTATACACAGCAGCGTTGACAGCAGGCACCATCACCTACAGCAGCAGCAGCAGCAGGTGAGGAGACTTCGCTTTCACCTGCACTTCATCTACCATTCTGGAATCGTGGAATGTTCAACAATGCGCTATGTACATCCTGATTCATGCAGCCCTGATCAGGTTTCCTTGTCGTCCCATGTACTGTTGGTGGCCGCAGGAAATCCCAACCAGACAACATTGCCATGCTTCCAGCCGACAGCTCTGCAGAGTAGCTGTTCAGGGCGATGCTGATCAAGCACACGAGGAACTGCACAGAATCTCCCCAGCTCTGCAGCCTGAAGCTGCTTGCACATTGCAGCATTGGCAGCAGCAGCAACAACAGTTGTCGTTCAGGCACAGGTGTGGGCTGACACAAAGCGGAATAAACAGGCACTGCGCTCTTTTTCGCTTGGCCGTTAGATGTCAGAATTCTGCAGCAGAAGCGAGATTTGTTTTCCACCAATGCCATGTCCCAATGAACTGTGGCGTGTACTGCAGGCACAGCTTGTATGACGGCCAAGGTCGGCTGATGCTTAAGAACCTGACCCTGGCTGAGCTTGAGGAGTGGTGTGCTGCTGTGGGTAGGTGACAGCCCGGCCCATGTCCGTAACTGTGACAGCCTGGATCTGAGTGCTTTTCTTATGTGTCATTTGACCATGATGGCTTTGCAGCTCTGAATGCTCTGCTGGTCCAGCAGCCTCCCGAGCGGCCGCTGATGGATCCTGGGATCCTAGCAAGGGTTTAGCTCTCAAATTCCCGAGGGTCCCTGCAGGTGAGAACGGTCCTCGACGGGCTATGCAGCTGTGGCGCTGGTTCTACTTTGACGACAACTGGATCAGTACCTTTGAAGAGACCATCAGCCGCCAGAATGGCTTGAGTCGATCCTTTTGTGACAAGGCCAAGCAGCTGTCCAGTGTTGATGGGGGGCTGCTGCTAGAGCAAGTGGTGGCGGCCAAGGATGGCACGCGCAAATTGGTGTTCAAACTCACAGAAGGCGGGGCAGCTGGTGAGATATTCTGCCGGTGGCCGTGCTGCATGGCCCCGCAACCAGCAGCTGTTGAGCCACTCAAGACTTGTCATTTGCCAACAAATTGATGAGCTTCCCTTTACATGTGATGAATCCATTCTGATGAGCAATTGGTATAATGACTGCATGGCTGGTGGAGGTCCGTTGTTGATGGAGTTCCACCCTGATCTGGGGTGTAGCACCCTGAATCACCAGCTGCAACTACAGCTGCGCCAGCTTGATGCAGAACAGCAGCTGTCTGTGCTGGTATGGGCTAGCTGGTACTGAGCACATTCTTGCATGACTTGTGTTGAGCCTCTGCTACCTGTCTTGCCGCACCAGGTCCCTTCAGCTTGTCACTGTCTTGGTGTGACGATTTTTTGCAAACTGCTGTGCTGCAGTTGGGGGTTTGTTGGTGATGTTGTTGGCTACTGCTACCTGCAGGTGCAAGTGTTGAAGCAGTGCTGATACCTATGTTCCACCGCCAAGGCAGCCGCAAGCACCTGACCCTGTGTGTCAGCAGCCAGGTTGGCTGTGCCATGAACTGCCAGTTCTGTCACACTGGTCGCATGGGGCTCTCAGGCAACCTCAGCACAGCACAGATTCTGGAGCAGGTGAGGCAAGCCCAGGTCATGCAGTCAGCCTGTCAGTAAAGTGGAAGCAGAAGCCCCACCACAACCAGCTGATATCTATTGCCTTCATCTGTGGCATCATTCCCCTCAGTTCTGTCTGGCAGTGCTGGTGGTCAATCACAGCAGGCCTGACAGCTGCAGCAGCTGTGGCGTCAGTGATTGCAAGGTCTTGCAGCTGTCATAGCATGTGTCTGCTGCTTGTGTTGTCCAGTAGGTGCTCATGGCCAATCGGGTGTTAGCTGCTGAACCTTCTGTAGATGCTGCCATCACTAACATTGTGTTTATGGGTATGGGTGAGCCCTTGCACAATTATGATGCTGTTATGGCAGCTGTGGCCATCATGGTGCATCCTCTGGGTCTGCACATTTCCCATAACAAGGTGAGCAGCATCACAATCTCTGCAACGAACTGCTGAAAACCACACCATAGCCGAAAGGGAATCCCTCAACACAGCTCAAGAGAATCTGCCATGACAACATGGTGGTTGGACATTGTGCTAGGAGCGCTGGTCATGTGGCTTTGAGCACAACAGCTCCTTGCTGTGTTTGCGACATCAGGTGCTCTACCACTGCACAAGTGCTGCAGCATGCAGTCAGCAGCCTCTAGGGAGCTGCAGCTGATTCCATCGGCTCCCTGCACTGCCTGCCCTGCTCTTCTTCAGGTGACCGTGAGCACTGTGGGCCTTGTTGACAGGCTTGAACAGTTCGCCAGCAGCAGCAATGTGCAGTTGGCTCTGTCCCTGCATGCCACCACAGATGAAGTGCGGGACTGGATTGTACCAGTAAACAGACGGCACAACCTGGCGGAGTTGACAGCAGTGCTGCGCAAGCATTACGGCACAGCCAATGCTGCTGGCCGGCGGGTGCTTGTTGAGTACACGATGTTGTCTGGGGTGAATGACACGCTGGAGGATGCATCACAGCTGGTGAAATTGTTGGATGGCATTGAGGCCAAGGTCAGTGATGCGTCAATGTGTACACTGATAATGCACTACGCAAAAAGACATGCAGGGTTGTCTGTTGATTCTGCTGTGGGTGTACTTTCCTTCGCCACAGCCTGACGCACACATCAGCATCAGCAAATACACACAAGCTGGCTGACTACATGTTGTGTCTCCTGTGGAGGCATGGACAACACAAAATGGGTGGCAGGAGTGCTGAGACTGTCATGTCTTTACACCAAAGACAACAGCATGCTTGATACCTGCATTGTTGGGCTTATGCTGCTTCAGGTCAACCTCATCATGTTCAACCCCTTTGTGGGCACGCGGTTCAGGCCCTCGCCCATAGAGGATGTGCTGGCGTTCAGGAGTGTGCTCATCCAGGCAGGCAGGATCTGCACCATCAGAGACAGCAGGGGTGACGATGAGATGGCAGCTTGTGGGCAGCTGGGGAACCCCTTGCTGTCGACAAAAGTTGCCCCCATACTAGAGCCGCCTGAGAGGTTCAAGGCTGCATTGGCGTGATTGTCGGGGGGCACGAGAGAGTGTCACGGTGATTAGTCAAACTGAGGAGTACCCTTCGGACTCTGAAGAGCTGTGATCTGTCACCTGTGACATCACCGACAGCAAACATCCTAGCATAAATTTGATATGACTCCTGCACATGTACAGCAAGTGTGCCACAAGTTGGCCTGACTGCTGAGTGCCACTCAGCAATTCAGCCTAGTATGTATGTATGGAAAACAGACAAGCGACAGGTTGAAATGCTATGGCAAATGCGCTGACACGGATTGGGGCGCCACCCAGATATGAAAGAAAGTGAGCCACGCAGCACATGACTTGATTGAGTTGCTATGTATAGGTACTCAGGTTGGCAACAGCAAGCAGCGGTTCCATTGTGAGCCCCAGTCATACCTGATGCTTCAGGTTTGGATCGCCTTTTCAGGAAAACGTACAAGCAAGAGTAACAGCCTCAACACCCGCCAGCCAGAGCGTGCTCATCACTGTTGACGCTGCTGCTCATCATTAACAACACAGAGATCAAGCTTTGTGAAGCTTTTAATGCGGCACAGCTTAGAAGGTCCGCGAGATACTGGTTCCGGGAGGTTGTTCCGTGACGTGCCTTGGAGGCTTAAAGTCCTCACGACGGTCTACTTTGCGTAAGAATTTAGTCATATACACCATGTTGTCGCACCATGCTTCACGAACCAATCTGCCGAAGACAGGACGTCAGCGATCAGCAAGCCACGTAGCACATTCCATGGGTTCCTCTGGCGCAAAGAGTGTCATTTGCAAGCATGTGATGGAGGAAAAGGTTCACAAATGGTTCGTCAGCCTTTCGACAGATGAAATCCCTGTTGAGGAATTCCTGAGCAGCAACGCCCGACTGTTTGACAACCTGAACCAGGTGAACGCCATACTTTGAGCGAGGGCACTTGTTTATATATGATGCTTGCATCCACATTGGTGTCTCCCGTACTCACAATGGCATAGACTGCAACCATCAGGAGTCTTGGTGGCACCATGACGGGTCACCTCAGCCAGTGACCACCTTTGTCTGCGGTTCATGTTGTACCAGGCATGCTACCAGGGATATGCTGCTATGAAGCACAGAATGCAGGTGCGCATTGTTGCTGCTCTGCAAGAATGACACCAATATATAGTGTTATCACTGCAGCACTTGCGCTGATGGTTTCAGTGGCGGAGTTACTTGTGTGATCTGTGAGTGCAGGTTGTGTGAGTAGATAGTATTGCAGATGCGCTTGAACGGGGTCTGATTGCTGAGATGACAGCACAAACTGCTGTCAGGCTCTCCTGCAGTGCGGTGATGCATGCATCAATCCCTGGCACCTCTTCCGCCTGCATATGCAGGCTGTTCATGGCGAGCTTCCGCACCTGTTGGAGGTGTCTGAAGTCAGTGACACTGCTCACAACAGCGTGGCGGCACACTGGGTGGCTCATGAAACCTTGAAAGATGTGTCAGGCACATACACCTTCAGGTTCAATGGGGATGGGTACATTGAGGAGATCATTGCCTACAAGGACGGTGATGAGGGAGAGTACCTTGAGGCTTAACCAATGTGTCCCATGACAGGCTGCCAAGCTGCTATGTTGCAGCAGTGCACACGGTGACGCAGTCAGATGCCTGTGACAGTAGCATTGTATGCTGTTCTCACACAACATGCGAAATAAACTGTGACATGCATCTGCTTAATCATGTCACATTGAATTTAAGTCCTCAGCAGTGTGGGCCGCCAATGGGTTGTCTGTGGGCTCAGATGCTGACACATCAATCAAGATGCTCATGCTGGCCCAGTGGGAGACTTTGCTCAATTTGTTGAGGTTGAGCAGTGTGGCTGAGCCGCCAAGTACATTATCCCAAGGGCCTTGCGGCCGGAAAGGGTAACCTCCCTCCTTCCTTTGTTGAGGTTGACTGCCAGTGTTTGCCATAGTACATGAGATCAACAGTGCCATTAGAACTCATGTCATGGCCTGGTACAATGGGTAGCTTTTTGGTGATGTGATAAATCGCCTTGCAGCCTGTGATGTGAATCAAACACTTACAAAATGATCTGGTTTCGTGTTATGCTCTGTACAATCAGGCATGTGCATTGGCCGCCAACTTTTGGAGATGATTCAATCATGCATGATCCATATGGAAGTCCCTTCAAAAGGTCCCAGTTTCCCCGGTTGTATGAGCAGTTCGATGGCCATGATCACTTGCATCACTCTATCACTACAGCAGGTCCTTATATGGCACGTTTCATGGGTCAAGGTAAGCGTCTTGTAGCCGCATTTATTCATTTCTGTTGGCTTTTGCGTTGCAATCCAGATACACCTATGCATGTTTTGCATCCTCTTTCAGAGTCTGAGTTGAAGGTGGAGTCTGATGATATTCTGCAAGTCGAACTTGCAGACATTCTGCCGGATTGAATCTGGTCTGTGTTTGTTTCTGATTTTGCCCCCATGAGCCATTAGTTGGCTCCTTACGGGTGGAAACCCGCCCTGTCCTCAGTCAAACACCAGCCTTGTAGCATCTGCTGCTGACAGCCAGGTCGTGCCTGCAAGCAGCACTGCTGGCTTGTGACCATATTTATGTTCCTCCAGCTCCTGCCTGAGCGCGCGCACCTCAGCAGGGCTGATGCCACCAATCACAAATATCAAGACAGTGGAGTAGTCACTGATACGTGACCTCACAGGTGTGCTGATGCCCCCAAAGCCAAGCCTGCCAAGGCCCTTGTGCAGCAGGCCAGCAACCAGACTTGCATTGTCAGGTTGCTGCAGGTCACGATTGTCAGCCTGCAGCACAGGAGACACATGGTTACCAGCTTAAGAGGCTAGAAACACTACTGCATGTTTGTTGGTACATGCCTCAATGAGTTTGTGAACAACTGCAGACACACACATGCCATCAACAGGTGCTCATTTGCCCTTGTAACACACAGGCAAGCTCACTTGAAGACCCATTTGCACTTGCAATAAGTTGCACTTTCTGCTGCAGGCACAATGCAGCAGCCTGAGCCCGCCAGAGAGGACACTTCTCAACCGACCTGCAGCAAAATCTTTGTGAGCACTTGTCTGACCAGCGGAGTACATGAGCTGGCTGCCCCTGTGTCCACATCAACCTGCATCAGGCGCCGCACATCACGCAGCTGGCCCCGAGCTGCTGCCAGCCACCTCAGGCGCTGAAACACCTCGTGGAGCTGACTCAGTGCACTGGCACGAACACCAGCAGCATCAGACAACAGACGCCCAGATGGAACAGCCTACAGGGTCAGCAGCAAACATGGCTGAACACGCTGTCGGGTGTGCTCATGGGGGTTGTGAGCCATACACTGGTATGCATTATGCTTGTGTCAAAGAAGCTGAAGTAACTCGCAAGAGGAAGCAAGAAATTCTGCCACATTCTGAGCAATCTGCTGAGCAATCGCCTACAGCCAAAACACCTACCTCTTGCAGCAGCTGCAGGACAGCTGGCAAGCATTCCAGGTGCAAGGCAGCATCACTGCCACCTGCCAGTCCACTATGCTGTTGCTGTGCTGCTGCTACGACAGCATCCGCCAATGCCTCTTTGATGTCTGCCTCATCTGCTGAATACAGAGGTGGTGCTGGTGGCACCCGGTCTCCTGACAGCGAATACACCACCACCAACAGCTGAAACACCTGGTCAAGCAGCAGACGACCCTGCACACATGCACATGAGCAGGTGCTGATGGTACTGCAGACCACCGGGGGTTTTCCCGTCTGTTTCAAAGTCCACTGTGGCAAGGGCGGTGACCCGCATGTGTGCACCTGTGCCTCAACACTCTCTGAGAAGGTCCCGCAACATCACTAGGCACCACGCAAGCTGACACTTACATGACCAACAACAGCTTGCTTACAAATTACCCACAGCAGGTACGCATGCCATCAGTGAACCACCAACCTGCTTTGCAGAGTCAATGGCTTCCAGCAGCATGGGTTTGAGCATCCCCTCAGCCTGTGAGCCATCAGGTAGTGCCAGCAGCAGCTGACGTTCAACAGCAGCACATCGCTCCCACAGTGCCCAGGAGCCAGGGCAGGTGGCGGGGGCATCAGCAGCAGACAGTGCACCTGCTGCCGCCAGAGCCAGACCAACTATCAACTGATGACGAAGAAACACATCTGCACAAGCAGCACATGTCGTTGGCCCGGCAGGTCACACCTGTGATGGTTGTGCGAGTCACCAGCACCACTTCGTGGACAGAACCAGTCTGCCAGCAACCAGTGGCCGTGATGCAAGTGCAGCAATCAACAGCTGGCGTACAGACCAACACAAGCCAAGTACACCCCCTCTTCTCCTTGCTGTGTAATTTAATGCCATACTGCCATGCTATATGACCCTGCCAGGGCATGGCCTTCAAGCCTGAGCCCCCTTCATCCCTGGTTGTGTAGTGAGACATGCTGCTAGTCCCGCCAGCTCAGCAGGCGCCACCACACTGCTCAGTCGGCTGCGTGTGCTGGGTGAGATGCGCTCAGACCTTAGGGCCTCCTTCAGCCACTTGCGCAGCAGCAGCAGAGCATCCTTGTTGCGCTTGGGCCACAACTGCTGCAGCCAGCCCAGCCAGCGACGGTCTGCGGGGTGGTAGAGCCCCAGGCCCAGTAGCACATCTGATCGGGCAGCTGTGGTTGATGCCAGGTCTGCAGAGGAGGAATGCAGGAGACCTGCCCCTGCATCAAAGCCTTGCTGCTGTTGCTGTTGTTGCTGCGGCTGCTGCAGAACATGCTTTGCTGGGGATGTCAGGGGCGCCAGTGGTGCAAACTGTGGTACATCTATGCGCATGTCTGCTGGTCTGCATCACAGGTATTATGTAACGAATCAGCCAACCTTGAAAGACACATCCCACCTGCACCTAACAAAGTGGCACCCAGAAGAAGGACAAGAAGGTGACCGTTTCTGACTATTTGGCCCTGGGGGAAGTGGCACCCACATTGCACACATGAATTGATGAAACTGCAAAGTGCACAAGCTGCTGCTGACAGAATGATGTACTCTCAGCCGATCAAGCATCACCAGAGCCCCAAATCTTACCTGAGTCTCACCTTTTGCCTTCCCTGAGGTGAGCCAGGCAGCTGTTGCCGGAGCCCAACTTGTGCCGCAGCAGCTCGTGGTAGCTGAGCAAATACAGCATCAAGCACATGATCATCATGCATGCATGGTGTTGCCAGATCAAGACTGCGGTCTATCAACACAAGGCCAATTGTTCCTACAGCGGTGACTGGTACTGCTCCAGGTGTGTCAGTAGGCCGGGGGAATGCATGGCGACCGGAGGTCCTGGATACACCAGGCCTGAAAACCTCATTTTCGCCTGGATAACACATGGATTCACCAGAGGTCCCAGTCTTGGGGCCTTGGGGCAGGGCCGCCAGATCTTTTGCCACAGCCCGTGACACTGGTCCGACAGCGTAAGGGTCAAACTTGACTCCCAGCAGGCGTGATATGTCAGCAAGGCAGTGGGGCAGCAATGAGAGACCCGTTGAGACACCCACAGCATCATCATCAGCAGCAGCAGCATGAGCTGAGGGAGCATCAGTGCCAGCATAGCCTGCTGCATGCCCTCCGGCACTGCAGGCAAACACATCAGTCCCACCTTGCCGTGAGAAACAAGGATACATACTGCCTCCTGGGTGCACAGCGGATTGTGAAACATGTATGCACTACGACGCACAGGACCATGACTGTTGACCTGCTGCTGCCATAGCTCCCAGACAAATGTGTATATTGCTGTATAGGGAGCCTGCTGATGAATGGGTGTGTGGTTTCTGCGATGCCCACTCACACTGCTCTGCTTGCCACTGCGCCAGCTGCTGGTAGCACAAAGGTGCTGCTGTCTATTGTTGCCAGATGCAATGGAAGGTGCCGAACTGCCAGCTGTAGGATGTCCTCATGGGGTGCTGCCAGGCCTGCTGCTGCTCGTGCTGCCGCCAGGTCTTGCCTAAGGGCTAAGGCATACTCGTTATAGGCTTCTACACCCAGAGTGCTGATGGATGGGTCCAGCTGAGCATGTGCAAGCTCAGAAATAGCACAGAAGAGTGTACAGCATTGTGCTTGGTGGTGTACCTGTGCAGTGACAGGGTGCGCCTTTGTAACACGCTACCAACACCCATCACACTGCTTGACAATGAGTTTGTGCACCTTGACCTGCAGTGATGCCATACACTGATAGCCTCTGCCTGCTGATTTACTCACTGAAGCTAAGCAATGATCTGTCAAGCAGAGTGCTCTCAGTTGCAAATTAGGCCTTGCAGCATTCTTGAGCAGTGTGGTAATGGAAAGCACTGCAACCACAACGCCACACACCATCAGCAAATGCACCATGTGCTGATGCACTTCTGGTAGCAGTTGAGTTGTGAGTACCACCAGACGTGTAGGGCAAGTACCACCATGAGCCAGCTGGTACAGAAGAGCATCATCTGGGTGACTTTTCTCCAAGTCACAGACATTCACTGCTCCAAGACCTGCAGGAGCACAGCACGAATACATAATGCAGCACGTCATTGGGGTCCAGCCACGTTCCTGCGTTTCCTGCCATGCATATGCATGCTGTGCATTTCCACGCACGTGACTGTTGAACTGTGGCAGCATAGCAGTTGCTTTCAGTTGCACCTCACCAAATAAAAAAGCTGGCCCGAGGCTTAGCTGCACCACTTCAGATGCACCAGCGTCTAAGTACACGATAGATCCCTGTATAATCGTCGCTGAATCGAGAAACGGCTTGCGCATGGCATCTATCACATTGTCCATGGCCATTCTACTGTTGTCGCTGGCAGCTGCTCAATGTGTGAGCAGCAAAATGCTCTTATTGATACATATGCCCGAGCATGATCAAGGCAGCATTCTCGTCAAAACCTGTAAATCATCAACTCTTGTATGCATGGTATCAAGACGTAGGGCACTGCTTGCACAAGTTGACAAGACGCATTCAGCATTTACTCAATTGTTATCTGCTGAATCAATGAAATGTCGAGGGACCTTCAAGTCATGGGCCACACCGGTCTCCTGGTCGGAGTAAGTAGGATCACCAAGAGCACAAGGTGTCTAAACTCTTCAAAGATCGGCCGTTGGTATTGTGGGCTTGCAGGGATGTGTTTCACCGTTGGACTCAAAACTGACAGGGAAATAACCTCAGGCCAATAAGACCCAAATTTGTCACATTACTGAAGTGACACTCATGGGCCCATGCTATGGTGCGTTACTTGCCAACCAATCAGCGCAATTGCTACAGCTTGTGATGCTGCCGCACAAACCATAAGCTAGCATCATGCTGGGATGCCGGGGGTGATGGGGCTGAGTTGTCAACAAAGCAACTCCTTTGCAGCTAAGCCTTGCCACCCCTGCTCATGGCATTACCATTCTGCAGTCCAACGTGGCCTCCCTAGGTAGAGTGTATCAAGCTGCCACCCGTGTTGCTTCAAAGCTGCCAAAAAAAGGGGCAGCTGTTTTCCCACCCACTTCTGGCTGCCCTCCAACAAGGTTGTGACATTGCAGGCATCCTGGGCAGAGTCCTGCAGCAGTCAGAGGGCAAAAGAGGGCTTGCTGGTGCATAGGACTGTTCGTCATTTGATGCTGATGGCGTTCATGCAGTAATTCAGCGGCCTGCACTGGTAATGCCAAGTAGCTGCACGCTTACCCTGACATATTGTGATTGTGCAGCAAGGTATTGGGAGTGCAGGTACGCCTGGAGCTGGATATGGTGGTCAGCACGGGTGTGGAGCACAACATCTACTACCTGCATAAGCATGAACAGTGACCCTGCATTGAGTTGGTGTCAGATTGTACAGGTCACATCATTCAAGAACGGAGATGCAGCCCAGAAAGGAGGAGAGGTAGTCAGCAATAGCAACTCACCCTCACCAAATGTTGTGAGGTGACCCCCATGCTTGACTACCAACATGTCAAACCTTCTCAAAGGCAGCCGCAGCTTGACAAGCAGGCACAATTCTATTGTAACAGATTACTTGTGAGGAAGAGTGCTGGCGCCATCAATAGTGTTGGATGCAGCAAAGCTGGCCACTCACTTTGCAGCCTTTGCCAGTGAGCAGCACAAGGTACTGTCTGTCCGCTGCTGGCTTCTGCTGTTCGAGGATCTGTTGTAACAGCTGCCAGCTGCTGTTGCTGCCTGCTGCTGCCGCAGCTCTGCGCAATGCTGCAGTCAACTGTGCACCAAACTGCACTCTGCAGTTCTTTCTGCCTATGAAACACTCCAGCAGTGATGTCAGGGGCGGTATGGCCAGATTCTCCAAGGCGGATACCTGCTTGGGTGTCAGTACCTTGTCCTGGCAGAACAAAACATGATGGACAACACCTGAAAGCTGTACAGAATGTCATGGCGCCAGTATCTTCAAGAATGTTTGCAACCAGAAACTGAAGCTGCTGGGTGCAGTCCAGCAGTTGCCAAAACAATGTCTGCATGAACACGTGTGATTCCGGCTCCAGCCCATGTTGCAGCCCAGATAGCTGTTGCTTGACATGGAATGTGCTATTGTTGAGTTGCTCAGACCTTATCCTGATAATGCCGCAGCAGCAGCTTCAGCCTTGGTTCATTGAGTGTTGATAACACCAGGCAGCGCATGGCCTTGAGGTTTGCCCACACGTGTACCCACGTCAGTGCAGCAAAGAACACCCAAGCAGCAAACACATGATCTGCAATGCACAGCGGCAATGCAGCCCATCAGTACAAACCAATAGTGCATGGTGCATTGGTTCACGCTGTGGAATGTGAATAGTGCACTCTCACTACTGACTAGTACAGCTCAATACTGACTTATAGCTGTCAGATATGGTCACCACAGGCTGTTGTCTACAGCAGCGTCGTTTTGTCAGTTGCAACTGTGTCTGGAACAATATCAGCATTTGATAGATGTGGATCGACAAATTACTGCATTGAGAGTTACAGCAAGCTGATCCAAGTTTGCATAAAAACACTGCATTCCAAAGGTCACTAAATAGTGCAATAATACAATTGTGCATGCTCTGTTATATGGTTGGCCAGCCACCTCACCAGCCATATGCTGTGCAAACAGCATCCCCAATAATGAACCAATGATGCTGGTGGCCCTCTCACGGGACTCTGCTTTGGCAGATATGTCTGCTGCATTGCTGCCCTTGGCCGCAAAATGTTGTGTAAGTGCTGCGTGTGTTGCTCCTGATGCCATGCCCACCATGGCCCGCGCAACACTGGCCAGGGACACCAGCAACATGAAGCAGGAGCCAGGCAGCAATGGGGACGCAAGGTCAAGCGCCATGGCTGCGGACAGGACAAGGCAGACAGCGCCAACAATAGACAAGTGTGCTGAGAATCTTGGCAGCGTATGCTGGCGGCCATTGTACACTGCTATGAGGGTGTAAACCTCCATGTCGCACTCTCATAACACGGGTCAACAATGACAGCATTAGTAGACCAGGGCAGCAGCAGCGTTGCTAGTTTGGCTATCTGCATGTACACAATGCCTGCTGAGGCTGCTTCTGCCAACAGCTCACCCAAGTCATTCATCACATCAGCAAACAACCTCCACTGTTTGGCGTTTGAGTCAAAGTTGCCACCTGCAGCACACCTCAGGGCCGTCAGCTGCTGAGGGCAGGCCACTCAGGTGCCTGACTACTGTTGTCTCCAGGCTACTCCACAAACCAGCAATCACTTGAGCAACAGCACCCCCACATCCAGTGCTTCCACCATGCGCACCTGCGGCATATGCAAATACGATGCCTCCAGCCATTCCCAGTATGTCCCTGATGAAGAACTGCAGCAAAGCCACACACATGCAGCAGATGCTTACTGTAGCCATGACTGCCAGGACTTCCTTTGCAGTCAAGTGACCATCACCTGTAAACCTGTTCAACCATCACCTACCAACCTAGTCAACCACAGCACATGTAGGAGGGCGGTACACTGCGCAGAGAGGTGATGTGGCCCCGCGAGACAGCATCTGCAACACATCAAGCATGAGCACTGTCAGCACTTGCCTGGAAGACAGCACCAAGTGCAGAAGCGGCCTGCAGTATCAACAACATCGCCATGTTTATATGATGTCAAGCAGGCAGGGCAGTAACAGGTTGCTCGCCTCTTGTGTAGCAATGCCTCAGCAACCATTCTTGCAGTTAAACAGCTATGGCTGCATCACCTGGCTACCCACACCCACACCCTTGAAAACAGCGTGGCTGGACAGTACACCTCGGGCATAACTGCTGACTGCCTGTACTGTGTTCCATATGATGAAGCCTGCAATGCAGAGAGCGGCCAGCTTGATCAGCAGCATCACCCCGTGTATCAGCCCTATGCAAATGAAGCTTGAATTCACAGGGGCCAGCTGCACAAGCGTCGACCACCACCAACCTTTATAGTCTGGTGTCACAGACTCCGGGTATCCCACTGGCAGGAAGGCGGACACCAGTAACTGCCTTAAGCTGGCAGCGCAACAGCTGATGCGTGACGTTGCTTTGCTCGCCTCCTGTATTTTCGAATTGGCAGCCGCTGGAACCAGCTCGACATCGCCCGTCAGCGTCCAATGATGCTGTGTCCCTGCATCTTTGTGCTCAGTGATCACTAGTCCTTGCTCGGACGTGGTCATGATGGTCGCTAGGCGCCTGATCTGACACCATTGATAGATCAGGCCAAACAGATTTTCATAGGCACATTCAAAGAAGCATCGTTTGCAGGGGCACGAAACTTCACGATATTAACAGTCGGGACTGACTCCTGACTCCAGCTGCCAGCTGCGACAAGCAGGCAGCCAAGGAGGCATCATGTAGAAGAATAAAATTGCCAGACCATCGTCAGGGTGTTGCGTCAATTCCTACAGGGGCAATCGTCCGTGACAGGTCACTGAGGAGGTGGAAAACGTTCCTTCTCCCTTGGAAAACGTCAACAGATTCTCAAAGCCGAATTCAACTTCACAAAATCAACTTTACACAGCGTTACTGTAAGCAAGAAGGTTGCATGCGCACCATTTTGGGCTCTTCCACTGATGGTTCTGGTCCATTTCTGGAACAACCTGTTGGTCATAAAAGGACATGAAGTACAGTTTGTACTTCCGTACAGCAGTGGATTTCAGGAGCAGCCGTTTTGAGAAGCATTGACCTCTTTGCCAGCTGCTGAGTACAGTATAAGAAGTTAACTGACCCACGGGAGGCCGGCAAGATGCTGTCCCGGGCGAACAAGCAGTCGCTTAACATCATAGACAGGCCTATAGCACGCAACAAACTAGATATCCCCACAGTTAGCCTTAGCGCATTTGCCTACTTGTTCAGTGAGCTCATCAGCTATGCGATGGACAGGGCTCAAAGCATTACAGAGCTGGAGGAAAGGTGAGCACGGGCGTGGCTTGTTGCTTGTAAGGCACGAGTAGTTAGCATCACGATCCACAGTTCAGCAGTACACCTCATGCTCCGTTCTGAGCATTATGTGTCTGGTAGAGGCTGGTGTGACTGTTTCAGACACATACCTGTGACAGCAATGCAGTCTGGTCGCTTCTTTCCATGACGTTCACCTGCATGACTACCACCCCTGCATGATCAGGCATGCATGGTTGTGGTGACTGCCACCAGGCTAGATCGAGTTGGATATGATGTGGGCACCCGCATATTGGAGCTTCTGGCTTACAGAGAAAAGCAAATGAGGCGCAAAACAGAGATCCTAGACATTCTCAAGCACTTGCACAGTGTTGCATGGCCCTACATGTTTGGAAAAACAGCAGATGACCTGCAGCAGGCAAACGCAGCCGATGACGAGTACATGATCAGCGACCATGACCTGCTGGTGAGCAAATTCATCAGTATACCCAAGAGTTACTCAAGCTTTGTGCCCGGGTCACTGGTGGCAGGCATAGTGCGTGGCATGCTGGATGCTGCTGGATTTCCGGCAAGGTGGGTAATGCTTAATAAGGTCAGTGCTTATGCATGCCGTAGTAACTGCTGTCCTGCTTTGCATTATTAATTTTAAGAACAGCTGTTCCAGTCTGAAAGAATGCCCACTGAATAAAAAGTCACCCTCAAACTCTGCTGGTGGCTTCTCATTCCTGCACACACATGCATGCACTGTGTGTGCTGCTGGCTGGCTACTGCCCTCTGCTCACTTCTCTCACGCCCGGATTTGTTGCCATTACAGGGTATCAGCACATTTTGTTGAGCAGCCAAGCAGCAGCAAGCCCAGCACAACCATACTCATCAAGTTTGATCAGTCGGTTATGCAGCGGCAAACACAGCTGGATGCAGCACGATGAGTGGCAGGGGCGGGAGTAGGGATGATATATAGCTGGGCAGCAGTTGCTACTGTGCTCTGCTGTGCAGGCAGAGGCATCTGGTTTTCTCAAGGCTATGCACAGCCTGCACGTGCAGCGTGCGAAGGAAGCCTACTTTGGATTTTGTTAGGCATATGCAACAGTCCTCTGAACCAAGTGATACTCCATCAGACTATACAGAAACTGCTTCAAGGACTCAAAGTGAGACTGTTTCAATGCTTATTCCTGTATGCAATCACCTCCTGAGTACACAATTCCATGAGCACCATCATCCATGTCGCCAGGACGCGTGTAGCAGCAGCCATGGCCATCAGCACATGCTTCCTGGCATGTTTAGCGCCAACCTGATGAGCTTTTGATCATTAGTGATGGCCAATGCCTGATTGGTTCCTGTCTCGCAGTTCCACTTCATCCTTGGCAGTGTGGTCTAGTCACAGACGGTAATGCTATCCGATGTAGTATCATATCACCCTGGCGATATAAAGACAACAGGAACCGTTTCTGTTGGTTATTCAACAATGTAAAGAATGTTGAAGAGATGGGATTTCTTGGCAATCGCGCGGTCATCCATGGCACTGACCCGACGGGCTCTGACTTGAGTTACATGATGCTTTAAATTTACCGCTTGACAGGTTCAACACCGTCGAGGTCACGGCACTGTCAGAAGCTGCACCAAGGAGGGCAGGGCAAACAGCACCTTCGCCACGTCAACATCACACGCCTTTCAAATGCCGATATCGGAGATCGGCCGCGCTGATCCTCTGCACCGTGCCAGATCTTGCAAACTGCGCTGTGAGGGCCAACTTTTCCACGGTAAAAACAATCCGGATTGAGGAACGGTTCCTTCACACAGTAACTTCCTGCCTGTACACGGGCCCTGCCGAGGGCCATATGGCGTATGCATACGCCTAATCCCATCACATTGAAATCTACTCTGTTCCACACTGACGCCTGCGTAAAGTGAAGATCTTCACGACTTGAAACCTGGCTGGCAGCACCCTGTACAACTTGAACGTTATACAAATGGATGTCCAGGGCGCTAAGCAATTATACTGTGGTTACTATTTCTATATATATAGAAGCACCAAAAAACCACTGCCTGCCGGGCATTTCGGCCCGGTCTCCGAGATATGGTCTTAGAGCCTGTGATCAAATAATTCAATCGACTCACACTACTTATCCGGTATATCAGTGATTTAGTTGGATCAGGCCCCAGCCGCTGGGGTGTCGGCTCAGCTGTGCCGGGCACAGAGAGGAAGTTACATGGCTACCCCACCGGCATTTTCGACTCGCTTCAAACTTCAACTTCAGCGTGTAACGGTTACAGGACATGGAGTCAGACAGCCCGACCAAGTACATAATCCCAAGGGCCTTGCGGCCGGAAAGGGTAACGTCCTTCCTTCCAGACAGCCCGTTGGCGAGCCGATGCTCCGAGGATGATGGGGCGTTTTCTCTTTCGGGCTCAGTCAACCTGTGGTATGACCACCAGGTACCAAACTTTGGAAGGAGTCCTTTGCAACCTAGCGCCCCCCCCTTCCCCGAAGATCTTCTAGGAGGCGCCTTCTCCTGAGGTGTCCACACCGGTGTGGTACCACAGCGCCTCTGACTGAGCTGAAAACTTTCAACCTGAGGTAGCGCTGCCAGGCTCACATCTGGGTGACTTAGCAAGCTCAATCGCCCTTTGCTTTATGATACCAAAGCTGACCGTGTTACAGAGGAAATGTCGGACCATGTGGCCAGCGGCTAGGAAAGCTCCTAAGCTAGGACAGCGGAAGGGTGCACAATCAACCATGCAGGGGTCTAAAGAATGCGCACTGAGTGGAAGAATCTGGAACCTAGAACCCGCAGCACAACAGTGCAACATACCAGCACGAGCGACACAGAGCATGCCGCATGATCACAGAGAGCAACTTGACATGAAAGCTTTGAAAGCTTTCCAGGTTCATACATGTACACATCAACAGCTGTACACAGGAAGCATCTTGACATGAGAAGCCTGTACAGTCATGAATCAGCAATAGAAGACCATATGGTACAGGATGCTACCAACCAATCAGCTGAAGAATACAACAGCTCTCAGGCACCTGGGCATGAGCAGGAGTCTATTTCGTGACAAACTACCTTACAGCTGGTTGTGTGGACATACATGAATGTGCAGGCAGATGTTGCACCATACAACTACAGTGGGCACCAACCACAGTACGCCAACAGGTTCTGTGACACTTGCCTGTTACATTCAAACAATGAATGCTCTGCGGGCCTCATCAGCGCTGTATACGCTGCCAGTCCGAGGGCAAACAATCTTACCAGCATTCTTTGCCACAATAACCTCTATTGCCTTCTGGCTGTAGACATACCCATTAGGCAACACCATGGGAGGATTTCCATCTGTCATGATCTCCCGTGTTACTGCACAAATGAGTTTACTGTGCACGTGCTTGGCATACGGCAGAGCTGCTGCTAGGGCTTGGAAGTCTGGGTGATGCAGGGGGTCCTCCCGACTGCTGCTGCGATCTGATGGTGGGTTCTTGAGTGCCAACAGGCCAGCCTGAACAAGACAACACAAGGTGTATGTGAATCTGGCAGCAGGCCTTGAGACAACACACCTACGCTGAGTATGATGCAGGTTGCTGCCAAGATAGGCTGCACATTGTATCCCTGCCCTTGAGAAAAGCAGTGCTGCTTACAGTGAGGTGACACTCTATTGCAGAATGCTTGGCAGAGTGCAAGCTCATCAGCTCACCATGACAGTGCTCACCTGCATGTGGATGGCTAGCTGGCTCTCCAGCAACAGGTTGTGCAGCCGATAGAGTTCCTGATGAAAGTGTTCCAACAGTCTGCTCCATTGCTGCTCACAGAAGAGTGTCTTGTGAGGGGCAAGCTTGGTGTTGGCAGTGAGTGCTAAAGTTGCCAGGGCGCGTTGCAGATCTGCCATGTGCTGAGGTGCCCAGGGGGCAAGATGATGTCGGGCATAGCACACAGCAGCTACGTGCTCATCCTGCAATCAACCACCACACAGTGTGGCAGTCCTGATCAATGCCACAGCCACAGCTCTTGATGAGCTGCAGGATAGGGCGTAATACTAGCTACACCGGTGTGAAAGTTGCGATGATACCGATGCACCGTTTGCTGCAGCGGAGTATGCACAATCTTGAATATTTGCATGTGCCATGTGCCACTCACAGGAGGGAAAATCTTCAGCCCTGATGCAGAGCTAGGGACCATAACAGCTGCTGATGAATCAGAAGGAACAAGATCAGGTCACAACAATGCACGATCCAATGCTGCTGAGCCTCTCTTCCACAGACGAAGTGCATGATTGGCGCTGCTCACCCTGCGGACAAGCTCAATGAACTCCTGCAAGCGCAACTTAAACTCCAAGCTGCTCTTAATCTTCTTCAACCTGCTTCTGTTCTGAGCACACCAGTCAAGCGCTGCACCACAGTCATGCTGCTTCAGGGCCGCAATGACATTGTTGACATCAGCAAAGATGTGCATGTCTGACAGTTGCTCACTACCAGTCTCCTGTGCTAGGCGGGCTGCGTGTGAGACAGCATACAGCAGGTGATGTTCTGAAACGCGTCAGCGGCACAAATGGCTTGCATCAGCTTCTTTTGCACAACAGTGCTTGCATAGATAACAACTTGAACGGGCTACTAGATGCTGTGCACAGCTCCAGCAGAGACTCAGCAAGACGGTAGGGAGCTGCCTGAATTGGAGCCCCTGAGCATGCAAGCATGGCTGTACAAATGATCGTTGCGACAGTAGGAGACGCAGACAGCCCGTTGTCCAAGCCTATGCTGACTGATGTACACCAATGGATTATTGACAAACTGCGACGAATGCAACAGTATGGTGGAACCATCTTTGAGCCTCTAAGTCACTTGACATGCATCTGAAGACCATGCTGTTGTGGCCCATCATCTTCATTAACCGAAAAAGACAGGGGAAGTCAATCGGCTGATGGTTGTGGCGGTTGTGCAAGATAAATGTGACTCCTGTCGATGTCCAGAAGGATTTGCATTGGGGATGAGCACATGGCTGGGCTGCTGATAGCAATACTGTTGAAGTGACCAGCAACAATAAATCACTATACTGATGCTATTGTCGAGTGTCTCACCTGCTGAGTTGTAGTTGCCAGTGCGCAGCATGTGATCCACTAAAATCCTGTCTAGACGCTGCTTGCTCCAGGCAATGATATGCCCCTTCGCCGGCTTGCCTTCTAGCTGTAGATGTTCAAGACGAGCCTTGCAACGCATGGCTTCATCGGCTTCCTGTTGACTGACGTCTGTAAGCTTGCGTTTCAGGCCTTGCAAACGTGACACCAACTGGTCCAGCTGCTTCAGTTGTTCTGCATGATTGAGGCTGCCAGCTGCAGTCAGGCCACTCAATGCTTCACTGGCCTCATCCAAAAATGATTTGCGATCTTTTGCAGCACGCTTGAGCGACTCAAAGGGGACTTTCAACAATGCAGCGTCTACGATATCTTTGTCCTCTTGCTTGTCCATCACAACCAGCAGCTTGTTGATATTATCACGGGCATCAATAAAAAACCTCAGCCGGAGGGACCATAGGACAGTCTGTGCATACCAGCGCAGTGAGACAACACTGCAATCACTGAAACGACGACTCGCAATCACTTTGAGCCGGGTAATGCGTTGCCGTGTACATGTGCAGCATAACATCCCTTGCACTAACAGCTGCGGTTCTATGAATGTTCTTCCCACTGTCATTTCTGCTCATGCTTGCGTGCGACGTCGCTGGCTGTGCCAGATCGCACCATTTACCTCAGCTATCAGCAATAAAAGGGTATCTCCTCTGAACAGGCACTGTCATGTCGGTTCAACGACTTACCAGGCACTATCGTGCCTGGATAGCTGGCGGGGCAGCAGCAGCAGCAGCTCTAGCCGCTCCCACAGCGTTCGCTGAGAAAAAAGATGACTCATACTTTGATCCAGAGGCACTTGAACGTGGAGCCAAGGCTTTGAGGGAGATCAACAAGTCCCCTTACGCTAAGCAGGTGAAAATGGTATCAGGTGCTGTGAGTCTTGCAACGTGCGCAGTTGGCTCTACACGATAGCTCAGCAGCGCGGCTGGGTGAGTTGTAGGTCATTGACCTATCAAGACAGCAAGAGGCCACAAAGCAGCAAGAAGCAAAGTCAAAGGAGGCCGAGTTCAAGGCTCAAGCAGCAGCATATGCCAAGGTAAACAGGCATGGCTCACGGATAGAGCTTCTGCAGCAGTAGAATTCACATGCAGCAGTGATGTGTGCATGTGAGAGCTTTCAAGATCATTGTTGTTTCTGTTGTAAGTAGGCAGCCTGATGGACAGCCTACAGGCTGCAATCTGATGACATACTTGCTACCTGCATGGAGTGACTAGAGCACTGCCCTTTGCAAATTTTGCATCTGTCCCACTATACACCAGTGATATTGAGTTATTTGTACTGTGGTCTTGTTCCTCTACATTTTGCAATGATGAGCTGCCCATGTGGCCTGTCCACTCGCAGCTGGCCAAAGATACTGTATCGACAGGCATCCGTGCACGGTGCTGTTCACCACTGTTTACCTGCAGGAGCAAGAGGCTGTGCGATGGGAGGAGCAGCGCCGTACCATGCAGGAGGAGGCTCAGCGCCAGGCTCAGCTAGCACAATATAATGATGAGCTGGCCAGAAAGCGACAGCAGTCAGAGCATGAGTTACAGCGTCAGCGCAACCAGGAACTGGTGGCCATGCAGGAGCAGGCAGCGGCGCGTAAAGAGGCAGAGCGGCTCAGGATTGAGCAGCAGATACAGGCAGAGCGGCGAGCAGCTGATCAGCATGCGGTGAGTCTTGCTATGTGCCAGGGTCTTCTGAGGGGTAATGCTGGCAGCACCTAACAACCGCCAGCCTGGAGCCATGCATCATCTGCACCATGGTAATAGCTGTAGAAAAGTTGAAGTACATATGGTCTGGGGCACTGCAATCCAGCTACTTTTTTGTGAAGGACATTGTGTTACCGACCTGGCCAGCTCCAGCTCTCTCGCTGGCTTCAGTAGTGCTTGCCTCCTGCGTCTTTTGCTTCCCTGTCTTACCCAGCCTGGCCTGTGGCCTTCGGGAGCACCTCCTGCTTTACTGCTGACATTCGACTGTTGCTGCTGCAGGCTGAGCTGCAGAAAGATGTTGAGCGCGCCAAGAAGCTAGCTGAAGCAGAGGGCCGCATCAAGGAGAACAGGGAGAATGAAGATGTCAACCGCAGAGCAGCACTGCTCAAGTAAGTGGAGGGCTTCCCAGCTGGTGGTGGTGATTGAGGTGCTGCAGGTGGTCGCCAGAAAGCAGTCAGTACCATATGGCACATGATGTCTTTGACTGCAGCAGCCTTGCTTGTGAGTGCTGAAAGAGGTACTGCTTGGTGGAGGTACGTCCCCCGGGACAGATCATGGTTGTGGCTGTACCCCACTGCCGCAGGTACCAGGAAGAGACCAGAAAAGCCATTGAATCAATTAATGCAGTCATGAGCCACCTAGGGTCCGCTGCAGCCAGCTTGCTGACAGACACAAACAAGCTGATCATGCTGGTGGCGGGTGGCAGTGCGCTGGCCCTGGGGGTGTATGGGGCTCGGGAGGGAGCAAGAGTGGCAGGCAAAGCTGCTGAGCGGTGGCTGGGAACGCCCAAGCTGGTGCGGGAGACCAGCCGGCGGGCGCTGCTCAGGGGGCCACAAAACCTCTTGCCTGCCGCGGCCAAGTCACTCGACCAGGTGAAAGAGAGCCTGTCACCAACATGTGCATCTTAATTCACCTCCTTGAGCAATGATTTTGCCTAGTTGGTTTGCTGTGCATCTCAGCTACTTGTTGACTGGTCGTCACAATCAGGGCAGGAAGTCCTGCTGATGTGTGCCAGCCTGGCCGCCAGAGCATTGCCTCATGTGGTCCTCATCACCCCTGCTGCACAGGTGAAACGTGACTTCAGTGACATCATCCTCCCTGCTGGTCTCCATGACCGAGTGCGGGCGCTAGCAGCAACAGCAGCAAACACAAAGCTGCATGGTGCGCCTTACAGGCACATGCTTTTCTATGGTGAGCAAACCGATCATCTGGCTCGTCAGTGCCAGGGTGTGCCGTCAACAGCAGAAGTCTGCTTGTCAGGGATCCCAGGAGTCGCTCACTGACCAGTGGCCTGCAGCCCTGAGGCTCCAGAGGTTTCACACAGAAAAGTGGCAAGGTAGCAAGCAACAAGACATTTTTGGCAGTCAGTGACCAGCACTGCTGTACTTCTTGCTGTGTGTACTGTATTAGGTCCTCCTGGTACTGGAAAGACCATGGCCGCCAAGCGCCTGGCCCGCACCAGCGGCATGGACTATGCCATTCTGTCAGGTGGTGACGTGGCGCCATTGGGTGGTGGTGCGGTCACGCAGCTGCACAGCACCTTTGACTGGGCAGAGCGCAGCCGCAAGGGCCTCCTGCTGTTCATAGACGAAGCTGATGCTTTCCTGGGCCGGCGCAATGACGCAATGAGCGAGGGGCTGCGGGGAGCTCTCAATGCGCTGCTGTTCAGAACAGGGGACCAGAGCAGAGACTTCATGGTGGTGCTGGCAACAAACAGGCCAGGTGGGGGACAAGAAGAAGGAGGGGGAGGCCAGCTGGCAGCAGTGTGTGGTCTGTGGATAGATGCATGTAGACCAGGCTTAGCGTCTCAGGGCCTGGTAGCCGTCGCCAGGTCAGCAGCCCACCAGAAGCCACACCAACAGACCAGTGCTTTACCTGTTATGTTTCTGGCATGTGCTCCGCCTCTTCAGGTGACCTCGATGATGCTGTGATTGACCGCATGGATGAAGCCATACACTTTGACCTACCCGAGGAACCTCAGCGCATGAAGCTCCTGCAGCTGTACCTGGACAAGTACATTGTGAAGGCAGGAACAGAACAGGTGGGACGTCTGGCTGCAGGCCAGCTGGTACTTGGTCTGCTCAGCTTGCCTGCATGGCTGTGTGGTATAATGCTGACCGAGATGTCACACTGGGGTGTTGCCAGTGTCTGGTACCTTGACTTCAGTACTGAGGTGCTGATGATGGTTGTGCTACATAATGCAGGGGGAAGCTGGCAGTGGCAAGTCTTCGGGTCTGGCGCACCGCATCAGCATGATGGTGCGTGGCCGCAAGCTCTCGGCTGACCGAATCACGCTGGACCCGGGTGTCAACCAGCAGCTGCTGCAGTCTGCTGCTGCTCGCATGGAGGGCTTCAGCGGGCGGGAGATCGCCAAATTGATGGCCAGCGTGCAGGCAGCTGTGTATGGCAGCGCAACCACTGTACTCACTCCAGAGATTTTCAAGTGAGCAGCCTGCATAGACACAGTAATATTGTCTGCTGTGCTGCACCAAATGGCTTAGGAGATGTTTGCTGTGTGTCTGAAGCTTGTCAGCAATTGTTGCCCAAGGTACAGGTCACATCATGTTTGGCGGTGGATGCAGGACAGACTTCAAGCGTGCAGCCTTCCCTTGTCATCGTCTCCTGCTGAATCACTCTGTGCTTCTGCCCTGTCCTGCTCCAGTCGCGTGTTGCAGGCGAAGCTGAAGGAGCATGAGGCACGCAAGTCGTTCATGTTGGGACATCATGGTACAGGAGACTCGGTGCAGCCACCTGAAACAGCCGAGCAGGCCTAGCCGTCAGAAGTGGCTGAGGATGCGCTCCTGGCAGAAATGCCAATGGTACAGTTTTCCTACAGCCATGCCATGTTGTCAGTGCCGATCCATTGTTGCTGTGTTGGTGCCTGTCACTGTTGTGCATTGACCAAGATGGCGGATGGTACCATCTGCAGCTTTCTCGGCTTGTTGCAATGCAACTGGCAGCTGCCATCTGGTAGGCTTGTACAGGTCGTGGTGCCCTGTATTGGTGCTTGTGACTCAGCAAGCACATTGCCCCGAGACAGGTATGGCTGCTCCAAGTTGGCAGCTCACGTGAGCAAGCGTTGTCCAACTCTTCAACAGCGGCAAGAGTGATCTGTGAATTCTTCGATATAGGGGGAGCCTGCAGCCTGCACTCAGACTGAGTGCAGCACAGTCGTGACCTGTCCTACACCTCAGCAACTGACAGAATCTGAAAAGTCACAAGCGTACAGGCCCGACGCTGTGTCTGTTCTGTGCAACAACAGGACAGGTACTGTCTGGCAGGAAGGAAGAAAGGAAGGAGGGAAAGTTACCCTTTCTGGCCGCAAGGCCCTTGACATTCTTTGCTGTTTAGATCTGATAGACCTGAACATCAACTGGTCGAACTCACTACGTCATCACGCAATACGTTCGGTTACATCGGCTCGCAAACTGCCTAATCAGATGCGTATCTCATATCGTGCTGTCGGATCGATTTGGAAACAAGTTTTACAACACCGGTGTACGACCAAAAGTATACGATCCTTGAAGACGAGGGCTGGTAGTTGCTGCATCGTGGGAATTCTGTTACCAGAGTGAGCTTACCTGGTGGCATCATTTCATCCGCGCAGCTGCAAGGTGGAGCGGACGGGGAAGGGGCTGAAACAGGCGGGAGCCAAACGCCACGAGCCAACACCGTTGCCAGAATGTCAAGCAAGGCACACAACCATTCAGTAACAATGGTAGAATAACCGATGCGTGGGTAAGCCTGTAACCAGTGTTAGTGTCACTCGCACTCCCGTAATCTGATCAATCACCTTTCAGCGGGTTGTACTCCAAATCCAAAAGATGATCCTTCAATGACGTAAACAAAGATTACGTGCTACTTAGCAGCAGCTACGGTGCTGCTTGAGCGGGTGAGTTCGGTTAAGTGACTTAACTCAAGTCCCACATTTGCTGACTCATTGTTCAGGAGGGAAATTACGAATTGTATGGCTTGATGACTGATGACGGTTATCTTCAGTGAAGAATTACCATACTGCTGCCGTAACGACTCTGGACCGCACGACGCTAGTTGCGGCAGCACTGAGTTGCTGTAAGCCAATGAACGCAGTGTGATGCTCTAATGTGATCTACTGAATGGCATGACTGGTCAGTATGGACGCTGGGAAGCGCAAGGCCGTTGGTCACAGGCAACAGCTGCTGCACAGATGAATGGGCCGTTCTACGTGAAGTCAGCCCCGGCATATCGACCGAGGCCAAAAAGATATTTTTCCAGTGTTAGCACTCTAGCTTTCGCATGCGTGGTACGTGCTCGTCGTTACCAGGCGAAGTGCCAGAGTGGGGGGAATAGTGACACTGCAGTGAGCCATGCACTTTGAGGGGGTAGTGCCCAGCACCAGTGCACTGCTGTGCCAGCAGTTATAAGAGATCCCGGCTTGAGTGACTTATCTCCTGCAACTGCCATTGCAGACAACCACTATCATCATACTGTTCTGGGTGGGCCACAGCAGTATGCTGCGCATGCATACCGCCATGTACGCACCCAGTATGGAGCAACCAGCAGGCTGGGCCACTCTGCACAAAACCACCACAGTGCAGAGCGCAACCGTCACGATCAGTGGGTCGGAGATCACAGGCTCAGCTCTGACAGCAACCACTACAGAGACACAGGCAGCTGGCACCGCTTCAAACACTGCCAAGAGTCAGCAGGCAGCCTCTCAGGCCACTGCAACCGCAGAGGCTGCTGAGGCGTCCAACACTGGCAGTAGTTTCACCAGCAACCTAGCACACATGCTGGGTGACTTGCAGCACAGCCTACATGCTATGTTGACAGCTCATGCAGGCTGGAAGCCCGGTGACAAGATCACACGGGCCCAGCTGGCAGCAGCAGCAGCGGCCTCAATGCCTGATGCTGGGCGTGACATCGAACTTCACGCCCACAAGGTGGCTCAGGTGGTGGGTGGAGCCAGGATCGCTCATCAACTGCAGAAGCTGGCTCAAGGTGGAGTTGCTGCTGTTGCTGATGGTGGCCAAGATGAGCCAACCTCTGCTGAAGCTTTTGCGGTGGGTTGAAGTGGTCTGCGAGTTACCTGCTACAGAAACACACCTGCTTGCAGTAAGATCACAGCGTTGTCCTAAACCTGGTTCATGAACAGTCATGAGCTCCGCCACAATGTGCTTGTGCTAGCGTGCGCTGGCTTCATCAGCACCAGCGACAGCTCGGCAGATGGCGCAGTCATGCTCCTGCTGTCCTTCTGTGCTGGCTCCAGGGATTTTATGGGGCTGGTGGTGGCACGGTGGCTTTCACTGCTGCTGACATAACAACCTGCCCTGAGGGGTCACCTGCAGTTGGTGCTGCACAAGCAGCAATAGTGCTACTTGCCAACAGCAGTACTGCAGCACTTCAGCGCAGCTTAGATGGTCTCATGTTGCTTTATAGCAGAGCCAACTCGGACGTGCGATCAGCGTTTCATTTATACATGACTTTGGATAGCACCAGTAGTGAAGAAACCAGAAATTTGGGAATGGCTTATGTGCATGACACAGTAGGGGCAGTCAAGCTTGTACAACACAACAGCAGCAGAGGTGGTGGCAGCAGCAGCAGCAGTGGTAGCAATTCAGAACACACACAGGTAATGCACAAGCAGCAGGTTGCAAGAACACTGACTGCAGAGGCAGCAGCTGTAGCTCGGAGAGTGGTGATGGCAAGGACAATGAGATCAGGCAGAAGCTCCATGGGGCAGCAGCTCAGTGCACAGCAGCAGCATGGGGAACCAGACAAGCAGCTACATGGGGAGGTGTCACAGCAGCCACATGCTCTGCTGCAGCCTGAGAAGCAACCCTCTGATGCTGCAACCCTGTCCAGCAGTGATAGCAGCAGCAGCAAGAGCAGCAGCAGCAAGAGCATATCCAGCAGCGACACGAACGGCCCACAAAGGCGCCACACAACAGACCATCTGTTGCTCATGCTGCATGTGTTCCTGGAGTGCTTCAAATACCCGGCCATCTTGCTGCTAGATGATGATGTGAAGCTTGGCCCGGATTTCTTAGACTTCTTTTACTCGACGAATTGGCTGCTGGGGAGTGACCCCAGCCTGTACTGCCTGGCAGCCTGGAACCCTCAGGGACACAGGCAGCAGGCGGTGCACCCAGCCAGGCTTCTCAGAAGTGACACTAATCCAGGTAAGGCCTGGTTGCTGAGCCGCAGTCTGGGCCTGCAGCTGCTAGCACAGTGGCAACAGCATGACCAGCTTGAGCCGCAGCATGATGAGCCATCAGCGCCTGTCAGTGGAGTATCACATGCTGAGCTGGTGAGTTGGTTGAGCAGTGATGTCTCTCGTGGAGGTCGCCAATGCCTCGTGCCAGAGCTGCCAAGGGTTGTACCAGCAGGTGCGTGACAGAGGACTTTACGCACTGTGAAAAGGTGCACACACAGCCGGGCTTTCCGAGGCACTCCGTTGGCTTCTTCTTGGAAGGTTTTTTGTTGCATACATACAAGCAAGGCTCATACCCACCTCTAACATTCATTATCATGGATGCATGCACTGTACTCAGCAGGCCCTTGTTCAATATGAGTTGGTACTTACCCACTCTGTTGTTGAACCTGATCCTACCCGGTGACAACACATGATGCTGTATTGCTGTGTGTGCCTGCAGGTGCTGATGAGACCTTTGCAGGTGCTCACATCCATGACCCTGACGCTGCTGGAAAGGCAATGGTGGCGGGTGATCAGCATGTGTTGCTTGCTGCAGCAGACTTCACCATCAATACCAGTCCACGTCACAGCTCAGCAGGCAGCAGCAGCAGGTTTGCTGAGGAGGGTTCCATGGACTTGGAAGCCTACTTTGAGTATGAAGCAGATGGCGGTGATGACTTGACAGCAGACGAGAATGCCATCCAGGTGCAGGTTCCAGTCCTGCAGTTGCAGGATGGTTTATCTCCTGATGCTGGTGATGCAGATGGCTACAGACAGCAACAGCGGCAGCAGCAGGACTCCTCTAGCCAGGCACCACACTATCATGCTGCTTGGATTCACAAGGATCTGTCAAATCTTCTGGCGGGCAACTATGAGGCATACGTGCATCAGGTAAGTAGTTGCCTGCAGGATTGTTGTTGTGCCAGACACTGCTGTGATGACACTGATGCCTGGGGCTTGAGATTTGTGACACCTGCTGAACCCTTGTAGGGAGGTGGCCGGTTGATGCTGCACAAACTCATCAGGCGCCAGACTCTTGTGGTTATCTGATGAGTTGTGGCACTGGTGTTTTGATTGTCATGTTATCTTGTGCATCCCCATGTAGACGTAGGCATCAATGTTGACCTGCAACACTTCTGGTGCTGACCTCTTGCTTCAGGCCCTGCTCAGCGCTGAGGTGTGTGATGTGGAGGTGGCCATCACCCTCAAAGACACACATGGCGCCTGTGTGGTCCTGTACCACACGCCTGCTGACCTGTCAGTGACTGCTGCTCAGCTAGGAATGCCTGTGGTGGTGAAGCAGGGCATCAAGTACTGCTATCAGCTACCTGTTGCAGCAGCAGCGGCAGGTCGGCGTCACTGCCAGGTCAGTGGTGGTAGTCAAGACTCGTACTAGGTTGTGGCTTTTCTGCTGGTGTTGCTCAAGAGGCTCTGTGGCAAGTGGTGTCCTTTGTGGGAAACACCTGACTGTCTGGTTTCCGAGGGGGGGGGGGGGGGGGGTTTCCCCTAGATACCCCCCCCCCCAGAAACCCCTTTCTTTTATACCATTCTAGTTGGGTAAAAGAAAAAGGGGGGCAGCAGGGGATCCCTTAAAATCCTGTTAAAACCCTGCTTGCCCAAGGCAATGATTTCCCCCTTCCCCGCCTTGCCTTCTAGGATCCGGAAGAGCAACCTT
>JABEVS010000296.1:62160-80291 GCA_018290735.1 Coelastrella sp. MACC-549
GTCCATAGCAGGTCTGTAGCTTGGTATGGGGAGGATGAGTTTTAGGAATATAGGTAAGGGAGTTGGGGGAGGGGGGTATGTTGGTGGATGGGGAGGGCCGGGGGTGGGGCGAGGGGCGGGGGTGGGGGGGGGGGTAGGATTTCACTAGATACCGCCACCACCAGTAACACTGCTCTCTGTGCATGGAGTGTTGAATCAGAAGATCAAGGCCGACATTTGTGCACCTATTGCTGCCTGTACAGGACTTTATGCCTGAGATGGCTTACCAAGGCATTCTGTCTGGGTACAACCATCACAGTGTGAGGATATTCCTAGTGCACAGCAAGTACATGGAGGCGTTGCGTCAAGTGACCATTGGCAGGGCTACGGCAGCAGCCCTGGGGCCCTGAGTTATGAAACCACGAAGGTCCGCTGTCATGATGCAAGATGTCTCTTGATCACCTGCCCAACTGTTACCCTCAAGCAGCATAGACAGTGGGATTTTTCAGCACTTGCCACAGAGTGTAAGAGTAGTGGAGCAGACCATTAGGGGAGCAGACCATGCATTGCACCAGCTAATTGTTTTATGACTTATGCAGAAGCTGTTAAGGTGTGCTTCTACCAGTATCAGCTGTGTGGGTAGCTGTTTGTTGGTGCAGCATTGTCTTGCGGGTGTAGGTGGTTTGTCTGCTGCTGTCTGCATGGCAAGTCATGTATCTGTGTGCAACAGCAGGAGGTGCACCATGCAGATTGACCAACCAAGAAGCAACAAGTCCCTACTCAGCCAGTGCAAGAGAGAGAGGAGATGCACTGAAGCCACAGAGGCGTAGCCGCTACAGGCTGTGGGCAGCCATTGTCAGGCTTTGATATCAACTGGCATGACAATCATCCTACGTAACAAACTCAAAACTGTTTTTTGCGCATGATCAAAAGTTGTGCTCGTCCCATCAGCTATGTGTCTGTTGCTTTGTGCTCTACAAGAATGACTCTCTATCAACTTCGCTAGCGATGCAACCGCCTGATAAATAAGCCTGGGAGGATGTCTTGCAAACCATGGAGTTGCAGTCATTGGGTGAGACTCTCTTGAGATCCCTCCCCACCACGAGGATTAAGCTCATCGCCTCATCGATAAATCCGCGATACTGAAGATAGTGAACTGTCCTATCTGTGCATTGCCCATTGAGGCGTCGGACTGGACCGACCCGCGGGCTGCGCAAAAGGACCGGGAGATCACGGTGCCAAAACGTTCATGTATCATCGGTTAACCAATCCTTCAACGGAGACATGTCACTCTTTCAGAATCAGGGCGTTCTGTCAGGGGCCCCGACAGTGATCAAATCACCCCCTCGAGATGCATGCATTGCGCAATGCATGCAAAGGCGATGCCGGAACTAGGTAGGTAGGTAGGTTAGGTGAGCTTCTTGATCTCACGGGGCTGCCGCTTCCTTTGACGATCGTCCGACGATATAACATTGAATTATTCTTACTAATATTAATATTGCTTCGATATTGGCGCAATGGCTATCTGCACCCTCAAATATAATTTCGTGTCCAACAGAGGTCAAACCCAGACAAACAAAGGAGGGTATGAGGGTGGAGCCACAGCCTGGCAGGCAGGAGATGGATGCTGAGCGGGATTGCATACCATATGCAGTACATGCTGCAATGATGCCAACAGCTAAGCAGCCTTGCACTTCAGCTGCATGGAGCACTTGAAATGCCTTGATCATGCCTTATGCTGCTGGCTGTTTGACAAGAATGACTCCATCAATTGGTCTGCCCGTACAGCCCATTTGGGGCTACTGACTTGCAATGACTGGCAGGTGGAACCCGGCGGAAGTGATGCTGCTGCAACAGTCACTGCAGGACAGACTGTATTTCTGCTCCCCCCTTTGCTTGCTGCATCCAAATTTCGATATGGGCTACATACAGCACTGTGAGGCCTGCCGGACATCATGTGTCTCCAGGGCCCCGCAGCTGACGGGACTGCAGCACTGCTAGGTCTATTGCTGTGAGCGCTCAATAAACTCATGGATGATTGTTGCTCTTGTTCTTGTCTTGGCCGTGGTCTCTGTATTCTTGTATGACGTAACTGCTGCCTTATTGGGAAACCAGGCAGCATGACCCCAGCAAGTGCAGCCTCACTAGCTGGCCGCTGCACCTGCTGTTGTGGTGGCTGTTGGCTGCACCCCGCACCCTGCTGCAGCAGCTGCTCCTGTTCTCCTTGAACAGCAACATGCTGGTAGTGCTCTCCTTCATGTTGGTCATAACCTGCATTTTGCTTAAGAGAATGAAATCTTGAAGACACCTCCACATCCTGGTCAGACTGACTTGCTGCTGCACATAGCTCATCGTCGCTGGTAGACGCCTCACTGCCAACATAGGGTGTAATTACACCTTGGCTGCTGCTGCTGACTGACTTGGACAGACAGGTCGGCCCCATTTTGTCTTTGTGCTGCCATAACAACCGCTGCTGCTGTTGTTCATCAACTGGCTGCCCCTGCAACTGCCTGTGCTGCTGCTCTTGTGACTGCCATTGGGCAAACTGCTGCAGCAGCCGCTCAGGGTGCTGCAACTGTTTATCCACAGGTGCACAGGTCCCAGTGCTTTGCAGGGTGGAGCAGAACAGCCCATCAGCATCAGCTGTGAAGTTTGGAAATGCATGCTTGAACACCAACTCCAGAAGTTGCCGTCGCACTAGCAAGCCATCCAGCAACCTTTCCCAGGTAGCTGCGTCGAGTTGCTGTGCATTGCTTGTGATCCACAAAGCATTGCACCCAGACCTCAAGCCTGCCACTGCTGCACTAGCAGGTCTACTGCTGCCAGCCTGCTGCCTGGCCTCGAAGGCAGCAGCTGCAGGCCTCGCTGAGACATCAGAGACGCTGACTGCACTCCTGGGCCTTGACCTGCCAGGAGCATGATGGCCTGTTGCATCTGCATGTGCTTGCACATGGTGCTGTGCTTCATAAGCTGCTTGTGCATCTCTGTGGTTCTGCTTGGCCAGCTCAATGCTGTCAAGCAGCAGTGTTTGCAGCTCTGTCCGTTTACTCAGTTCTGCATTGTAAGCTGTTTGCGCATGCCGCAGCTGCCGCCTCTCCACTTCCAGTAACTTCTGCAGCTTCTGTATCACATGACTGTACCTCATCATTTTCGTCTCCACTGCTGCATCATGAAGCTTGTTGCTTGCTGTGGCTGGACATGCTGCGGCTTGCCTTCCCTGGGTTTGCTGCAAATCTGGTGCAGCTGAAAATGGCCTGACATGTTGCCGCTGATTGTGTCTTGCAGGCTGATAAGTGGTATGCTGCCTCTCGCTACTGCCGGCGGTCTGAGGTTGAGCACTGCCACTGCGACCACTGCTGCTTCGGCGCGAGGCCCGGCTTCCAGCTACTTCAGCAACTGCAGCTGCTAGGTTGTTATTACAGCTGGCACCTTTTGCTGCTGAAGCTCCCAATCCTGCTGTTAAGCAGGTGCCATTCAGTTGGCTGCTGGCGCTCGGTGACTCTGCTTCAGCCTCAAGGGCCAGGGCCATGATCTGGTCGAGCTCGTCTTCCAGTGCTGCCTGGTCTTGCTTCAAACGTGTGTTTTCACGTCTCAATTCCAGTAACTGTCTGTAATACAAAAGGTTTGGAGGATGCAGGTCAGGCTCCTGATCAACGATGTGCATATGTGCAGCCTGGCCTGAACAGGGAGCGACACAGGGTGACAGAGAAGGCATATGACACTCTGATGAGAAGGCGGGCAGTTCATGAGGCTGCCGCAGCTGTGATCCTGCGTGCAGACAGCTGTCAACTGGCAATCTTGCCGCTTGCAGCGGAGTCTGGGACAGCTTTGGCAGCAGAGATGAGACATGTAATGAACCTTGGTCACCTGATGATGTGCTGCCTATCATCCTCTTGTGCCCTGAATTCCACTCTCAATCGTGCTGCTTCCTCTTCAGCAAGCTTATACATGGCATCAAGCTTGCCAGCAATCTCCTGGGTCACTGTCAATTCTTCTCACAGAGACACCTGAAGACATGCAGCAGCATACTCTGTGAGTGTGCCTAGTCTCGGGCTGTGGGGTGCCCTTCCAGCATACTGTCAAGTGTTGTTGAGGGTAGCCAGCAACTTTACGAATCAGGGCTGCCAGCATGTGTTGCGGCTCACCGTCTTCCCCATCCAATCATCCTGGTGTGCAGCTGCTGCTTGGCTGTAGGCAGCCAGCTGTGCCTCAATCTCAGCAAGTCTGCCCCTGAACTCACGCAGCTGTTGTGACTCTTCAGTGCGCATTTGTAGCCGTTGCCTCTGTAGAAGCTCTTCCAACCCTTCCAGCACCTGTGCCAGCAACAGCAATAGAAACGCTTGGCCACAAGGCCATGGTAAATCAGCAACATGGTCCCCTGCCAAGGGCTGCTGGGCTCCATACACACCTCCACTTCACTGATTGCCAGAGCCGATGTTTTGCTGCAGCAGCTCTGCCTACATCTGTTGTGCTGTGCCATATTGGATGCTGCTCTGATCTGTGAGGCGTGGTAAGTAGAGCATTATTCATCACCTGTTGTTGCATGTCTTGCAGCACCAATGGTTTCTGCACAATCTGCCCTCTTTCTGCTGCTGGCCTACTGCTGGCAGATCCAGTGCCATCTGCAGCAGGGCTGCAATCAGTAGCTTCCCCACTGTTGGGACTGTTTGAAGCACCCGCTGCAGCTGCATGCCATGATGAGTTGTTGTCCTGCCCAGTGCTTCCACCTGCCGCTGCTGTGATCGACTCTTGTGGTTGTCTCAGGGCTGCTAGTTGGGCTTTCAGCTGTTCCTCCCTGCGCATGTATGAGTCCTGATGGCGGTCCAAGTCCTTGATCACCTCAGCATGCCTGACCTGTGCACAGGGGGTGCATGCTGTCGTCAAGAGTCTGCTGCCAACACAGGCTGTGCGTGACCAAGGGGGTGGGACCAAGTCCCCCTATCTCAGCCTAGACCTGGGGCACTTCCTGATACAGGTTTTGACAGCCCTGACTCCTGTCGCACAACATGCTATGTTGATGGCGCTGTGCTGCTTACAACAGGAAGTAAGTAGGCCCTGACAGCCAGCATCGTCTGTGCAGTTGGTAATCGCCAGAGCATCACACCACCTGAAGCTTACTCCAAATGCATTGTCTACGTGGCGCTCACCTTCCACAGCTGCACCTCCGCATCAAGCTTCTGACACTGCAATGCCACTGCCTGGTAAGCTGGGTCAGCTTGGCCGGGGGCTGCGGGCTTAATCGCTGATGTGCTGGCTGCTGACAAACGCTTGAAGACAGATGGCGTTGATAGTGTTGCTGCGCTCTGCTTGGATGATCCAGATTCTGTATTTGCTTTAAGGCACACTGCAAGCATACCACACTTGCACCACCAGATCAATCTACTTGCCATCACTACAAAATCAGTCAACACTGTCCAACCCTTCTCTAACAGTCCTGCTCATAGACGCAACATCTGCTCTACCCAGCTATAGATATAGGCGCCACCCATTTTGTGGCTCACGTGAATGAGAGCGTTCCTCTGTGCTGGTTGCAGGACCGCTGATGGTAGTGCTGGCCTGAGCCAGGTGAAGCTCCTCAGAAAGCTGAGCTGCCTGCGGCAACGTATGGCTGTCACTGAATGCTTACTAAAACAATTTTGATGCCCTAGCATGGTTCGGACCTTTGCTTGCATTCGTGCCAAGCTGGCAGACACTGCTGTGCCAGCAGCATAAGCTGCCTGTTGTGCAGTCTCCATGGCATATTTTATGCGTTCTTGGCGGGAACAAAGTTACATGTTATGACTTAGTGGAATATATGTTCTGCTTGACAACGTGCAGGCGGGCTTGGCAGGGCACTTTTAAACGGTCAAAGGCAGCGATCCGTGTATGTTGCCCTGGTGTTGCGACAGCGTATTGTAAGCAAACTAATTCTCTTCATCCTCTGTATGAACCTTGTATCCTGCTGGACATTGGATGTAACGTGTAACTCCCCGTTGAGAGTCTCGGATGACAGTATGTGGCTGCTCAGGCGCTGCTGAATCTGTGGCACTGCAACGGTGCATTGGTGTATGTCAACACCAAAGTTGCGGAGCCGTGAAGTAGCGGACAAGTACTGCAGACCACGACAGTACCAAGCAACCAGCCTGAAGCGCAGAGGATCGTTGTTGCTCTCTGCGAGCGCTTTACAATAATTCCTGCACCATACTCCACTCCTTTACTTGTAGGCTGAGCCTAGTAGCCATTCCTGTCACACCACACAGCCAGGATGACCTGGTGCTGGAAGGAAAACCTGCGCTAAGGCCACAGTCAGCCACAACCATGGAAAAGCAGTAGCAGCAGCAGCCAAGTCCAAGGCCGCTGTTCAGCAGCAGGCATCTGCGGTGAAGATAGTATCAGAGCGACGCTCCGAGAACTGAACAGTGCTGAGGCAGAAACCCACCCTCTCCTTAAAGCAGAAGGAGCTGGTGGCAGATAAGGCGTAGAGTGACTGGTGAGAAGTGTCTGCTGTGTTTACGTTATCTGTGGGACTTTGGATGGTGTGCTGCGCTGTGAGTACCAGTGAGTTGTGATGCCTGACAATTGGGCAGCAGCAAACGCCTTTTGTGCGCGCCTTTAGTGTTACAGAGGCTGGAGATAGTTGTGTGCTCATTCCGCCTGCAATCTAGAGGGTGCGAGGCTGATGACGGATTCGCTGTGCTGCTGTTAAGGTCATGACCATGCGTGATCATGCTGATGCTGATAGCACAGCTGACCTATGTCAAAGGAATTGAGCCATGCAGCAAATTGAAATGCCACATCTGACCTATGTTGTGGGAAGCGGCGGCTAAGGTTCTTACATCCTTGGGGTAAAGCTAAGTCCTTACCACCTATCTTGCTCTTGTACAGTGTGTTCACCTACTCTTAAGCAAGCTTGCCAAGAATGTGGCACAACTCACAGTAGTATTGTGCCAGCCAGCAATTGCTTAGCACCAAGCTGATGATTGCAAGTGCCTTCTGCTACATTATCAATCACGATATGTTAAGCATCTACCAGGGAACAATGTAACTTGGGAGCTGACAACACCTTCAGTTGCAATATCACTCCCATGGCTGCAACAGCCTAGATCTGGACACCCTCTACGGCTGGGCTCCATGGAATGTCTGAAATGGGCACTGCTTCCAAACCATTGTTAAATACCTTTGCTGCACCGTTTGTTTCAAGCAGCAATAACATAGCGTTAAGCCCTGCCAGCAACCCAGCCCAGTCCTTTTCACTGGCCAACTCAATTCTGTGACGGCCCATGCATGTCACCAGCTCCAAGCTGTGCCCAATGCCTCCTGCCCTGCCATCTGTTTTCCCATCACCAGGCAACAGGGATACCCCAGTAACCTTGTAGCTAGTGGCCTCTGCCGTCATTCCTGCATGTAAGTCCGGGGAGTGCAGATGCTGCAGTATAATCATCATCAGCTGGTTTGACTCATCCATATTGAATTGTACACCATCATTCTGCAGCAGCCCAGTTACTGTTGTGGCGGCCCTCTGCTGCTGAACATCGTCAACCTCCTCGTCCTCTGACAGATCTTGTTCTGCACTGAAGCACCTGAAGGGAGAACAGGGCCTGCTGCGAGGCCGGCTCTTGTAGGGCGAGCTGGGCCTCGCGGGCGACAAAGGCCGTGAGCCAGCAGCACCTCCCCTGCCACATGACAGAGCCTCTCCTGAGGAGGCCGCAGAGGCCGAGGAGGCCGCAGAGCCGCCACCAGCAGCAGCAGCAGCAGGAGGAGGAGGCATATGCGTGAGCCCAACTTGGAGCCAGTGCACCGCCTGCTGCACTGTCAAGGTGCTGCTGCCAATACCTGATAAAACCGCCCTGCCAGTTGCTGTATTGCACAGCTTCACACTGTTGACTGCAGTCGCCAGAGCCTTGTGCACGATCACAACGCCTGAGCCCTCAGCTGTTGCTGCTGCAAGTGCATCAGCTGGCCCAGCTGGCATGGTGCCAGCACCTGGACCTGCGTCCTGGCCATCACTTTTGCAGACGAAATGTCCCATCTCTTCAAGTACACCTGATGACAGCAAGACACCTTGCCCAGCAGGTTTTTGAATCAACACAGCTGATGCCCCTGGTTGTTGGCAGCTGTCCTCCTGGAAGTTAGTCCAGTCACCATTGGCTGCATGATTGAAGTTGCTATCTTTTGGGTCTACTTGTACACCAGCTACTGCAACAATGTTTGCCATGAGTGCCGCCAAAGCAGCTGCCTTGTCCCCGCCGCTCTTCCTCCTGGACATGACACTGTACGCCCTCAACATCGCATCAAGGTTCATGGCACCTGGGACAGTGCTTCCAACTGCCGCACCTGCCTCTGCAGCTGCTGCCGCTGTCTCGGCTCTACTGGTTCTTCTGTAGTACTGCCTCAGCTCCTCCCCAGTCATGCCACTGCTGCTGACACGCCTTGCTGCAGACCACGCTGGGAGTGTGGCAGCAACAGCCCCAAGGCCTCCTGAGCTTATGCTGCGGCAAGCGCCAGTAGCAAACAGGCCGCTGCAGCTGCTGCTGCGGCGTTCTCTTGGCCTGCCACCTAATGACTTGCCGCCCCTGTTTGAGACTTCTGATACATCAGGATCAGTGCACATGCCCTGAGCTGTTGCTGGTGGTGGTGCACAGCTTATCTGTGCTGTTGCAGTTTGATCATCAGTATCATGCCCTCTGGCCATCACAGGTCTGGCAGCAGCCTGTGCTGCATGTGATCCATGCGTACCTACCAAGGATCCAATGTACTTCGCTTCATCTTGTGCAGTGTGGCCAGCAGGGGCAGTGTCTGCTGCAGCAGTAGTGGCGAATGTCCCTATTGAGCCCCAGCTGCTGCTCTGATGTGCAACAGTCTCAACAGGTGCGGGCTGCCAGGTTCTTGCTGCAGCTGCCCTGCTGCCAGCAGTGATCCTGCATCTAGTATCAGCACTGGATGGGCTGTTGTTGTTGTTGCTGACAAGCCCTGCTAAGTTGATTCCATGCTGCTGCATTGCCTGGCGCATTTGCGATATTTGCCAACGGCGCTGCAGTAGTGCTACCTGTGCTGCTTGTATTGCTTGCTCAACCTTATCAATAGTTGGAGAGCAATGATCAGCGACGGAGGCAGCAACATATGTCTTATGTGGTACAGGCTGTGCTGCTGCTGCTGCTGCACTCAAGGGCTTGAAGTGCTGCAAGCGGCCAGGGCTGGTCTGTCTATTACGTGGCTGTGACTTGTGTTTGAGCTCATCAATGAGGGCTGAAACATTCATCACTGCTGTTGAAGTTGGAAAACTTGCTTGTACACCCTGCTCAACAACTGCTGGTGCTGCCACTGCCTGTCCCACAGATGCTGCTGTTATCGCTGGTCCAACCTTGGCTTTCACTATGCCTGCTCCTGCCAAATGTGCCAGCCCTGACCTTCGCACACTTGCTGCAGGTGGCAGCTCGTCAGAATTGCCTCGGTGATCAGCAACAGTTGACTTGCTGTTGTTGCTTCTGCTGCAACCAGCTGTTGCAGCTCCCTCAATTGGGCTACCAGCAGCTGTGCCTATAAGAGCCCTGCGTGCTGACTCATACGCCTGTAGCTTTCTGCAGTGATCCTTGGCAGATGTTCCCTGCCCCCCTGGCCTCCACACGCGCCGGAACCCACTTGATGCACTTGAAGTCCCTGACATCCTGGATTTGGTTGAGCTGCTTCTTGTGACCTCTGGCAGCACCTGAAGCTCTGATGATGCCCTGGCACTGCTGCACCTGCTGGGCCTGTTCTGAGTATCTCTTGCAGCGGAGGATTTCCTGAAACCAGAGGCTGGCACACCTCCTCTGTTAACTCCTGCTGCCAAGGCCTGCAGGGCAGCAGAGGCTGCTGCTGCTGTTGCTGCTTGGCTGCTGCTTCCTGCCATATTGGTGGGCTGCAGGCGATATGATACAACACCTGATGTGAGACTTGCACCTCCTGCACTGCTTATCTTGGCCATGCTGATGGCCTCAAGGCCCTGTTGGATGCCTGCAGTGTTTTGTCCATTTGACTCTGCATCTGGTTCATCAGCATCTTCTGTGTGCGCGCCCGGGTCTGCCTGTGACGGCTTGTGTGCTAGCTCTGCCTCTTGTCTCTGTGCTTTTGCTGGTGGCTCTGCGGCCAGGGGATCCTTCGTGCAGCCTGGAAGTCTGCCGAGGGCCTGATGCACTGCTGCCTCCTGAAGCAGCTGGCCACAGCTGACAGAGGTGACCATGGCCCCTTTACAACTTGTGCTTACAGTAGCCGCAGCAGCAGCCTTCATCCTGCTGACCTGTTTCCCTGTGGACACTGCATAGCCTGCTCTTTTCCAGTCAACAGCATTGCATGTCCCCAGCAGTGTATGCTGGGGACTGGCGGCAGCTGCTGCTGTAGCTGCTCGCCTAATTTTGCTGTTATACAGATCAGTGGCTGCTATTGGGCCTGCCATTGCCTTCCTGGTAGCTGCTCTGCTGCTGTAGCTGCCAGTGCCAGCAGCTGACACACCCTTTGGACTTGCTGAGGAACTGCAGCAATACCCCTTCTCTGCTGGCCCAGGGTTTCTGGAGGTGTTGTGAGTTGGGTTGTGGCTGTCGTCACTGAGAAGGGTGCGGATTGAGAGCGATGCAATCACTACATCAGGGCTCAGAGGGCCGTCAAGCTTGCCCATCGTCAGTGCCATTGGACCAACCAATGGTGCACAGATTGTGGCATGCTCCGCTGCTCCGCCACCTGCTGCAACACTACTTGCCACTGCCGCCTCTGCTGCAGCTGACTGCAACTCAATACTGCTGCTAGTGGCGGCAGCATTCCCCTGGTGCACTGTACTGGAAGAGAAGGGGGTGGGTTTGGCCATAACAGGAGTTCCACAAGCACTACAGGTGACCTCACAGGGATTTGCCAGTGCATGCTGTTGCAGGTGTGCTGTTGTTGGCCAGGTATTGAACCCAGAGCTCCCTGCAAAAAGTGGCACACACTGTTGGGTTCCTACTCGTAAAACCATCACCACATGCAAGTATATCCTCACTAGCAAATCCTGACAGGTTATTGTGAAGGACTCGTTGTAGTGCAACTGCATGAACAGCATGCGTGGACAGGACCACATCACAAAATGCACAGAGCCATTTTATTGATGTAAAGCTGAGCTGCGTACCTGCTGCTGCTGACTGCTTTTCAAGTGTACGACACCTCACAGCCCTCCCGTTCGACCTGTTGACACCGCCACAAGCAGCAGGTGTGCTGCGTTCAACCTGCTTGCTGCTTTTACATGACTTTGGGTTTCTGCAGCTGCTGGCTCCACCTTGTGGGCTCTGCAGTAGCTTCTGATAAAGCAGTGCAGGCCTGCTGGGGGACTGGAGGGACTGCTGCAGCTGCGGGGAATCAACTGCAGCTGCAGGCGAGCTGACTGCAGGGCCAGCTTCTGGGCTGCTCAACCTGCAGGTGCTTAGAGTAGGCAAGTCAGAACATCTGCAAGGACCAGCTGCTGTGCCTGCTTGTGAGTGCGGTGCAACTGATTCCCCACAGCTCCTGTTGGATGTGCTGCCCGAGTCACTGCTGTGCAGTGCAGCAGGGTGGGGTGTGTTGCTCAGAACCCTGTCTGCACCGACCCAGTCCAATGGATTGGCACCTTGCTGCAGCTGGGTGTTCTGCGCGTTTGCAGTGTTGGGAGCAGCTGTCATGTGCTGACACTGGTGTTGTGTCTCAGGGCGGAATGCTGCAGCCTGGAAGCATTCACAGGCATGTCTGTGGTCACAAGAAGAGCAGTCACCTTTTCCAGCCAGGAGAACCCTTGCTTGTGTTGACATGAGCTAGTGTATAACACAAGTCACTGCATTAACGGTGCCTGGAAGTCACAGGAGCATTCTGTTCAACACCAAGGCAGTTCATGACTGGCGGGCTGACTGCTGGCAAGCTGCAAACTATGCTGCATGCTCAAGTTGGGCAAGCTCATGCAGGTCACAAGCTGAAATGGCTGTAGACTGAGTGGGCGCTGCTCACCAGCTTCAATTGTGTTATGATGTCATCCCTGAGGGCAGCTGAGGCACCTGTGTGGGGATGGATGGGGGTACTGCATTTCTCAATGCAATCTCCATCAGGCAGACAAGGTCCCTGTTACACACAGGCACACTGTGCCAAGTCACCGCAGGAGCAGGAAAGACAACTTTCCTGCTGCAGAGAGAGCGGCTGACTGGGGAGCTGTATGCTCATGCAATGTGCACAAACCGGCCACCCGCTGGCTGCTGGCAGCACATACACTGGACAGATACGCCTTGACCACCAGACTCACCTGATTCTGTGGTGTAGGCATGCTGTTTGACCTCCTGACTGTGCGTGAGTCACTGCAATTGCTGCTGTGCCTGGTCAACCAGAAACTATCCTCAGAGGCCGCCAAACTGGCACTGTTGCCTCTACAAAGTGTAGCATGCTGTTGCTGAGTTGCTTGGAGCCATCTTGTCACCATACTTTTGTTTCTTTCCACATTCAAATCTTGCCCAGACCGTTCCACGCCCTCAGCACCATGACCGGCTGCAGGCCGTTGGGTTGATTTCCCCACCTGCGCTGCTGCAGCTTCCCCAGCCTGCTGGTGCACTGGTCCCGCTGGTGACCTGCTGGCTTGCCATGCCAACAGCTCATTTAATTCCTTGAGCACTGCTTGCACAGGCAGATCAGCAGCTGATGCTGGCATTACCAGCGGTAGTTGCAAGGAGCCTGGCACATTTTCCATGAAGCCGTTCTCACTAGTGACTCCAGGACCAGCAGCTGTGGAGTGAGCATCACCGCCACTGCTGCTGGTGTCAGCTGTCTGACCCCCAGCATGCAGGCTTTGCAGTTTTGCAGCAGCTGCGGCTCTACAGCTCAATTGGAGTGGTGCACCCACCACGTAAAGTGGTGAAGATGTGAGCGCGTCAGGAAGGCACTGTGCTGCCGCTGCTGCTGGCTGGTCACTGGTGCTAGTGATAGCTCCTGCTGCAATGGCCACTGCTTGGCAGGTGTCGCCAGCGAATGGCGTTGCCATCTGCTGCAAGTTGATGCAGTTGATGTCAAAGCCGCCAGCCCACCCAGCTTCTTTCAGTAGGTTGCCAACTTCACTGCCAGAAAAGAAGTGCTGCTTGAATGACCTACATACCACACTCAGCAGGGTTGATTGCAGGCTTGGTTTGTAGTCAGCAAGTCCTGCCTAGCTGGAAATCCCAGGGCCTGGGTTGCATGCAGCCCAACACAGTGGTTGCTTGGCTCTGCATGGGCATCTACTGCATGGTATGGCGTACCACTAGTCCTCTGAACCTGACAGCTATTTTGTTTCTGCTGATGTTTGTGGCCATGACGAGGGTATGGCAAATGTACAGTTATCAGCGACACATGCAGTTCTATTCACCTCGACTTATTGACAACATCCTTGTAGACTCCTTGCCAGCTGTCGTTGTTGGCACTGGTTGCAAACCAGCTTGCTGACAACCTTTTGTTCATGATACAGCTGTCCATGTCATGTGCCACAGGTGCAACCGTTCCCCAGCCATAGTCGTGAGCAGCAGGCTGATGACCTGTGACAGCAACATTGCTGTCCCTACAGCACATCTGCGCTGGCGTCTCCTGCGATTCCTCAGTGTCCGTTCCGTCTTCTGTTTTAGGTGGTGCTTGACGCTCCCCTGATGGCGTGCTGATGTTATACTGCAAGCTACTTTCAGGGACATCGGGCTTTCCCTGCGGGAGCATGAGCCACATATGCACTGTGCGGGCACGGATCCATGGCACACCTGCTGTTCATCAACGACTTTGGCGGCACGGCTGCCAAAGACCACAGCAGCTGCACAAATGCAGCTATGTGAGTGCATCACGAACCAGTACCCAGTGCCTGCAGTGCCCGCACGAGGGGCCCCCCTACATAGATGCCATATCCATGGCCTAGAACTCACCTCTGGCTCTGCCACGTCTGGGATAGCATCGCCTTTGAGCAGCTGTGGGACTGTCACCGTGTTGTTGCTGCCCTGCATCACCACAGCGATAGGACAGCAAGAGGAGTGCCCATAGCCCGCTGGCCTTAGTTGCCCACAGGTCCAATATGAACTGGACAAGATAAGACAGCAGCAGGTGAAGGTTGTGGTGCTGCAAGCGCTTCAAGAATTTGAGCTCCTCACCGTCTTGTTCTTCAATATTGCTATCTCGTTCCTGATTTCCACCGCTCTACTTCGCGCTTCCTGAAGTACTTGCTCAAGAAGGCCCTCATCGTTGCTCATTATGTTTTCTCAAAACACACGTTTCAATTCAAGTTGATATACTGTGGTTTTCATTTTGTGTATACTATATCTAGGCCAGGGGCCCTGCATGAAAGCCTGCGGAAACGCATGATTGTCCGCCTGTCCTGCAAAGCCGGCTGATACCTCAGATGCAAAAAGATACTATCAGTTTATGCACAGAAGGTTTAGGCCTGGATATGCCAGTTACGAAGGTGTGCGACAACCTGCGGGTACCCGCAGGCAGTACAAACTGCTCGCCACCCCGAATTCTCGGTAAGACAAGCCTGCATAACCGTAGAGCTACTGAACACGTCAAGACTCCAACCTAGCATCTCCTTTCCCGGCTTATCGCATTATTGAACTTCCTTAGCATTAGACTATCAACTCTTGGATTGCGTCGTTTGCGCCTCTGTACACGGCGATGGCGTGTGATTGAGATGGAACGTCGCGCCTTCAGGTGTGGTAACGGTATGGCGACAAACAAGATTCTGCTCATTAGGACAGGCTGCATGAGTCTCACTGTAATTGCAGGCATACAGTAGACCAGCTGCTAGCACCATACGGTCTCTGCATCAGATTGCCCAAGTTCACAGAGCATGCATCACAGAGCATGCATGTGTCTTTTACTCGCTTCTGAAGGCACCAATCTTCAGCTTTCTGACAATATACCAGACAACATACGATACAAACAGGTAGTCTTACACCAGTCTAGACGAGATCTGGTAGATGTGTCAACCTATAGGCCACCTAGCTATAGGCCACCTAGCTAGGCTAGTTTCAAACGACACAGCTTCACAAATGAGCAGCAAGCATGCATGCTGAGGCCAGGAAAAGTGCACCCGGGCATGACACTTCACATAACCGTCCCATAGGGGCTCATAGTCCCAGATGCAATGACTGTATCAGGACAAATTGTGGTGTAGAGAGCATGTCATGACGACAGCATAGCATGCGATGCAGCAGCAGCAAGCTATTGAAGAAGATACATATGCACATTGTTGCCTGAGACCTGCACTACATGTGGCAATAAGGCAATCCCTGACGATCAAAGGCATGACCGGGGTAGCACTGAAGATGAGCGATGATGTCAACCATCATCGCTGGCTGTCACGAGTCGGCGACATGGCGCAAGCAAATAGCCTTAGACCTTAGAGGGCCTTGGTCAATTAGCCTGACCCTCATGATCAGTAGCAATAATTGAATGATTGCCAGCGGCAGCATTATCTGTACTGCAAAAGCTGAGCTGTCCACACATGTCTGTCCACACTGCCCTCATTCTGCTGAGGATTGCAGCACTGCTTGCTGGTGCTGGTGCCTAGGGGTGTTGCTGGTGCGGCTTCTGAGCCTGAGTGACTCCAATCTATGCTGATGCTGTTTGGGCTTGGCAGGAGACATAGAACATGCTCTAGACAGCTGCAATGCATTGGCAGCAGCAGCTGCTGCTGCTGCAAGCTCAGCGTCTGTTGCATTCCACTTCCTGCCACTCAAAGCAGCAGTGCGTGATGAAAATGGCGAGCTTGACCCAGATGCTGATAACAAAAGCTGCTGCTGGCGTTGACTCGCGCTGGCTGGGTTGCTGTGCGCAACACTGTTGTGCCTGACAATGCTGTTGCATTTGACACCGCTGCTGGCAGTGTGCCGGATATGATGCTGCTTGCACTTGGGGGCTGATGGTGAGTAGCACACTTCATCATCGTCGACAGCCTGTACACCGCTGTCTGAGCTCCTACTGACAACCTCTGCCATCTCACCATGCTGCAGCGGTTGCTGTGGTGCTACAGCAGGGATTCCCTGAAGATTTTGCAAAATAACACCTTGACCAAATGGCACATTCAAGTCTGATCTCAGCACTGCATTACCAGCACTGCCAGAATTGTGCTGGACACCTGATTCCATACGAACGTGCCTGTCAGGGCTGCCTGAAGCTGTAGACTTGCCAGATTCACCTGAGCTGACAGCAGGACTGATCACACAGGTGACATGTGCACTGATACATGAAGCATCCGCTGCTTCATCCCACGCTATCTGGCGCCCTGGACTGCTGCAGCAAAACCCAGGACTGCTAGGAGCATCCAAGCGAGGGGTGGCAGCACTCTCTGAAGAAGCAGCACTACCAGCTGAGCTGGCACTGCTGCTTGCAACACTGTCAGAGCCCCATGAGACCTCTGCAGGGCAGGGAATGCAGGCACCACAACCTGTGCCAGCCTGCATCCTTGTCACCTCCAGTGCCAACCTGGGAACAATTGGTGGGGCTCTCAGCTGCCGTGTTGACAGAGTGTCAACCAGCTCATCACTGCTGCTGACACTATCTGAGAGTGCTGCCAGGACAGGAAAGCTACTTGTGACCTCATCATTGAGGCACGAAGTGCTGCTTGCTGCATGTTGCCGCAGCAGTTGCTGCTGTAGCAGCAGCATAGGACTCTGCTGCTCCTGCTGCTCAATTACAACACCTTGGTCCTCAGGCTCACGTCGCTCCTGCTGGTCATTTTGCTGCAGTTCCTGCAACTCTTGCTCATGCTGCGCACTGCGTGCCTTCTCAAGCTCAACATACTCAGCTAGTATGGTTGTTACCCGAGCAAGTCGGCCTTTGTCCTTTTGTGTAGTCACTAGGCTGTCTAGCAGGTCCAAGAAGTGCGTCAAAAAAGCCACCGGCTGCTGCTTCCAAGCTTGTTTATCTACGTCCTCGCAGTAGTACTCAGCTGTCCATTTAAATTTAGTGATGAGGTCCTCCAGTTCCTGCTGCATGCGGTCCACCACAGGGGCGGTGCTGGTCAGAAGCTCTTCCAGGCGTCTGATGTACACGCAATGACTGACATCTGTGCCAATGCATGTACCACCTTCGGCAGGAGCAGCAGTGTGTGTGCTGCTGTTGGCTGGGTCCGCCTGCTGCCGCAGACTCTGGCCATGCTGCTGCTGCATCTTGCGAGCAGCTGTCAGGTCTGCTGTCAGCCGCTTCTGAGTATCTAGAAGGGTGCGTATGCGCGAACTCACTGCAGGCAGGACAAGCCGCAGCAGCAGGAGACATGCAGCCATCAAGCATATAGAGGGACACCTGCACATGAGTCGACAATCCCTTTGCTATCTTTTCTGCGATGGCTGCACTGTGCCTGCGGACAATGATTGAAACTGTTGCCTATTCACCTGTATCAAAGGTGCCTCTTCTACAAGCTGCTCTGAAGGCATCCCGCTCAGCTTCCAGCACAAGCACTCCTGGCAGCACTGCTGATAAGTGAGCCACAATGTAGTGCAGCAGGTTCAGGTCTGTGGCACCAGCCATCTTGGTGGACTGCAGGAGCAGGGAAAGTGGGTCAAGTGTATGTCACAGTGTCTTCGCACAGTGCAGCAAGGCGCTTCTGCACAAAACGCAGCAAGTGCCACATGACAATGAGCACTCTTCACTGTAGACAATCAACTGTAAAGCAAATGACAAATGGCTGTGCACACCTCTTTACCATGCGGGTAGTAAGCGCCTGTACTGTGAAATGAGGGTCCCACACCAGAAGCTCACCTGCAACCTGGCCAAAGACTCCAGTTTGAAGCCAGTGAGTGGGCCCTTGTGGGCCCTGTTCATGGTGTTGGCCACGTCTCGCACAAATGCTAATAAATACTGCAGCTGACCGCTTACTCGCAACGCATCCAGGGCACGACCAATGTCGCTGGCATAATCAGAGACAAGAGTGGCCACTGACTCAACATCATACCTGCAGCCCAACCAGGAACGCGCTTGTCAACACAAAATTAAGGATGAATGCACACAATTCATAGGTGTTTGAGAACGCATTAGTACTACAGTTCTTGGAACTGCTGTTCTCCTCATCCTCCTGGCACATCCCACCGAGTCCCCCCCCCCCCCCACCCACCCCCCACCACCCCCCCCCCCACCCCCCCCCCCCCCCCCCCCCCCCACCCCCCCCCACCACCCCCCCCCCCCCCCCCACCACCACCACCAGCCCACAC
>JABEVS010000297.1:0-80124 GCA_018290735.1 Coelastrella sp. MACC-549
TGATGATGATGATGATGATGATGATGATGATGATGATGATGATGATGATGATGATGATGATGATGATGATGATGATGATGATGATGATGATGATGATGATGATGATGATGATGATGATGATGATGATAATGATGATGATGATGATGATAATGATGATAATGATAATGATAATGATAATGATGATAATGATAATGATAATGATGATAAGGATAACACGGATTGTTAAGGTTAAGGAACATTACAATGGCTTAGGAACATTACGGTGGCAGCACACACATGATGACATCGCCCCCCATGTGTACAGCGGTTCACACAGCTGTTAAGGTTAAGGAACATTACAATGGCTTAGGAACATTACGGTGGCAGCACACACATGATGACATCGCCCCCCATGTGTACAGCGGTTCACACAGCCGTGCAGATTGTATGCATCAATTCCAGCTCATTCTGTTTATTATTGTTTGTTATTGTTTGTCATAGGTCTAGCACACCTGTCGAGGGCATGAATATGCCTCCTGGCAATCACAGGTTTTAATCCTTTTAGGTGCTCTGTCCATTGTATCATGTCACTACTATACACACACATGTACATTGCACTCAGCTCATGGCATGGAAATGCAACTAAGCATAGACACAGCCATATGCCTCTATACTGTGCAAGGGTGGGTGCAGTTACTGAGTGCTTGTGTTTGCTGGTTTGGCACATATGCCTTGGTTGCTCCCAATAAGTCTCTTGCATAACCCCTCTGACACGCCGCTGCTGCTGCTGCTGCTGCTGGTGATGAATCACAGCCGCTCCCATGTCAAGCAAGGCGTATCCATGTACCGCGATGCCTTGAGCTGGATTCGAACCACCTACCCCTACTGGAATGCAACAAAAGGAGCCAACCATGTCTGGCTGTTTGCTCATGACGAAGGGGCGTGCTGGGCACCGGCTGAGATATATGACAATTCAATCATACTGAGCCAGTGGGGCAGGATGAGCCCTTCTGAGCAGAATGAAGATGCCGGGGGCGCCATGATGACAAAAAGCAGTACCAGCAGGTGAATCAGGGCTTGAACAACAACTTATCCTTCTTATTCTTCATATCAATATTATGAGTACTAAGATTACTATTATAATCATGATTATTACTAAAATGATGATCACGATTATTCTTATCATGGAAAGAAGAATCCTTATCCAATCTGAAGATAGGTGTGTTGAGTGCTGCAGGTGGTGTTGTATCGGGCTGGTACTTCTGCTTGGTCTCAAAGGCCTGCAGAGATCATGGAGGAAACCAAAACAAAGGCTGGGTTAATGCACTTAATGCACAATTGAGGGCCTGAAAGAAGCCCAGAATAATGAAGCAATCACTGCCAGTCGCATGTGATAACCATGACAAGCACTAGAGATTTTACAGAAAGAGAATGCTGAGCCTGATTGGTGGGGACTGAGGACTGATTGAATTTCATAGTGTTGTATGGTTTTGGAGTCAAATGGTTTTGCTGCTGCTGCTGCTGCTGCTGCTGCTGCTGCTGCTAACAGATGGGAGTACAACTACAACAAAGCTGATGATAAAGATGATCCCTACATGCCAGAGGGCTATACACAAATCATTGGCAACCACCCCTGCTATACGCCAAGCAAGGACCTCATACTTCCGGCTTTCAATCCACCTCCACGCTACCACGCGTCTCCATTTGTCGGTGGCGACAGCAGGCGGAGCCGGGATATATTGCTGCTGATGCGTGGCGATCTCGGCGCAAACCGCCCAGCACATTTCAGCGGAGGGTTACGGCAGACTCTGGCAAAGCTCGCCAAGGACGGCAACTGGAAAAGCAAGTACGGAATATGGATTGGTACAGAGAAAGAACTGGAAGGTGATAATTCGGTTCTGCTTTCGCGCAGCAGGTACTGCTTGGTGGTACCCCGGGACGGCTGGAGTGGGCTTTTCGAGGATGCCGTTCTGCACGGCTGCATCCCCGTCGTCGTTACCGGACCCAGCAGCAGTACGACCGGAGCTGTTACTGCAGGCGGCATCGCGCAACCATTCAGCGCCCTTATACGGCTGTCGTCCGGGATGGTCAAGGTGACGCCTGACGATTTGCCGGCCCTTCCGAGGATCATCCAGGGTATCAGTGCTGCTCAAGAGAAGACCATGAGGGGTTTCCTGCGCTCAGTCTGGCACAGAATGGCTTGGTTAACTCACCCGTGGATCCAGCAGCACTTGACAGCTGTAGTCAGCGACAATCTGCATAAATACCCTTGGGTCCAAGATCAAGTGGACTCTCAGAAACTGCGGCAGCAGACTGCTCACCAGCAGATGGGCCGGCAAGATTCCACAGCAGCAGCAGATGCGTTATCCAGCAGCAGCAGCAGTAGCAGCGACAGTGAGCTTCTGGTGCCACTAGGTGCTGACACCGACACCAGCAGCAGTAGCCCAGATCCAACATCAGCTGCTGACAAGAGCAACAGAACTGAGGAGCAGCAGCAACAATCGCAGCCGACTCCTGGATTGTTCAATGTCCATGTGTGGCAGCCTGAGCTCGCTGCAGATGATGCTTTCACTACTCTCATGCAGTGGCTGCATTACAAGATGATGCACCCTTACGATCCAAAGGCACCACGCAGCAGCAGACACAGACGCACAAGGCCAGCAGCCGGCCAAGAAGCAGCAGTGGTAGTAGACAGGAAGCTGCAGAGCTCATCAGTCAACTCCCCCTAGTGTACTCCTAGCCTGGCAGGAAGTAGCAGCAGACATCCACCGTCCTAGCTAAGCCTCTTGCTCTGACTCAGGTGGAAGCAATAGGTAGGATGCCTCAGGCGTAGAGTTGGTATGTATAATGAGCAGTAACTGCTTATGGGATGGGTGCTCTGGCGCAGAGTGTCATTTGGGTGTGGTCAAGTTTTCCACAGTTTGGTTTGACCCGGGTCAGCTCAGATGTTGTTTAAGTTTAATCCAATCCTAGAGCTCATAGCTTATGAGCCGCTCATGACAGGCTGTGATTGTGTGCGATCAGTCGATGGGTGCGCCAAGCAGTGTATGCAAAACGGCGATTATGTAAAAGAAATTGAGCCATGCAACAAGATTATGTATATAGGTGTACAGGCTGCACATCTGCAGTGAACAATATTACTTGATGATTGTGTGACCGTTGAGTGACCGTCACCCAGGGCGTGCGTCACACTGTGTGGCTTTGAACTGTTGTGATGTTGCTGCGCCTGAGGTTGCCAAGGGGCTGATCTGTTTGAACATTACAGCTGTGGGTCACAAGAGATGCCAACAACTGCGTGCCATTGGGCCTGATCAACTCATTCATCACAATGTTGATGCCATCAGGCCGGTGCAGTGCATGCCTGATGACACCAATACTGTAATGAGTGAATGCACAGTGCCCTTGTTGAACGTCCTTTCTTCTTTTATCAGATTATTCTGATTGCTCCAGCATCTTTTGAATGTTGTGCAGCATCAGTTAATGACCGGGTCAGCAACAACCCTGCATGTGCTCAGCCGGGCTCAGCAGCGCTGCCAGTGTCAGTCACTACTGAAGGCTTTGGAAGCCCTCGTGTGTGGTGCATAAGACTTTGGGCCACGCAGCAAATCGAGACGCTATGGCATTTGTGCTCTATGATCATTGGTGTATCATATAGTTTGTTTTTTGGGGGGAAGGGGTCTGAAATGGCGTGATTGGAAACAGGGAGCAACATGATGTAATTGAAATTTAGCCATGCAACAAGTTGAGATGCTATGGCAAATGCGCTGACATGATGTGTGGCAGGCAGCAGCGCAATTCTGTGCAGCAGCATCAGCAGCAGCACTGCTGCTAAGCAGCAACAGCATGTCATGGTGATCATCAGCAACGCTGAGCGGCGGCATCAGCAGCGCTGGGGCTGTGGCCGGTACTGCTATGATGCGTTGCACAAGTTTTGCAGCGTTTCACAGCAGTACCGGCTGCAGCCCCACCGATGGCAAGCTGCCCTCACTGAGCTATGGCAGCTGTGCCAGTGAGGGTATCACACGTTTCTGATGGAAGATGCCATGCCACTCAATATTGCATGGCTCTTTTGCATGGAACGGTTCTATGACATGATGGTATTGCACAACATCAGCCTGATATTAAGAGGGCTGTGTAATATCCTATCATTGGCTATGTGATTAACAAGTATCAGGCAGATTACCTTATTGATTTCAACCATACCCTGTTCAGCCAGCAGGTTCCGACCATGTGCTGCAGTCATTGATCGTGCTGATCCACGCCCGCTCAGGGGTCGCACACGCCCCATATTGCAGTCAATACAGTATTTTGACAGTATTTTATCGTATCAAACATACCAAAAAGCAGCAAATTGGCTGTATAAGATCACAATTGCTAGTGTCGCAACAGTGGGATTCTCTGCGTGCAACTGGTGGAGCCTGATCTGGCCAAGTATCTGCAAAAGAAACAATAAAACATACTTACAGGGCTTGATCAGGCGTCAGCGGCAACCCATCGCTGCTGATGGCCTCGTACAGGCCCTCGGAATTTCACCGCATTAGATTTGGTGTTACTAACACGATGGCGCTTTGCGCCTTGCGACCTCTGGATACCAGTCCATTGGTTTAGGTACGTCGTTACCGCACTATACCTAGCTATCAAACGTAGGCCTGTGGCCCGTGTGCACAAAGCACTTGGATGCAGCTGAGACCACAACGGCAGATCACTCCTTTTGGTGCGTGATAAACTGTAATTTAGTAAGAAACAATCATCAGCTTTTGCAGGATCGCATGACTCCGCAAATGCAGACACACCTCACAAAGCCAGGGTGTCGAGCTACCCAGCATCTATGCCGCGCAGCTGTGCAGCCCATAGGTGTTAGTTCACTCAGTAGACGTCGGGCAGTGTCTGTCTCCGCACTCGTGGATCCCGGCGACGTACTGCAGCATGCCCAGACAATAGTTCAACACATGCCACTGGCCTACGAGCCCGTCGCGGCACCATGCAGCTTAATGAACTGCGGAGACCTGATTTACAGAAGGTGAATGGCTCTCCATGCAGCCCAGGTCATTACACGTGCAGTTATGCCATTGCCCAAATCCAACGTGACACTTGTTCGACTCTGCAGCACGTTGGACCCAGTACTTCGCAAAGAGGTGCAGGGGGTTGACTGGAAGGTGTTTGCGCTGGCTGCACTGGCAAGCCTGTACTTGTTCGCAACTCCAGGTGGGCAGAATCAACTTTCTACTGCTATCGTGGTGTTGGGTAACGTTTCAGCGTTATCTCTGATGACCGCTGTCGTCAGTCTTGAATCCACCCAATGTTGGTTTTGCTGCCCCGCATCTGGGCTCTCAAGCTTGCAGCTTGTCTCTTGCATGGCGGTGTATGGACCAGCAGCTGACCATAAAGGGCCTGAGCAAGAAAACCAACTGTCTACTGCAGGTGTTCTCCCCGGTGCCATTGATTACTACATCACCGGGCCGCTGCAGCGCAAACGAGCCCAAGCCATCTCAAAGTCCGACCTCAAACTGGGCAAACTGCTAGGCAGTGGAGGGTTTGGCAGTGTTTACAAGGCAGTGCTCACAAATGAAGACGGGTCAACAAGCAATGTTGTTGTGAAGAAGGTGGGCTGAGCAGAGTCTGCTACCTTCTGTGCATAGTATGGGCATTTCAGTATGGGCAGACCAGCTGCGGCTGAAATCTGAGCGGGCACAGATATCTCTCTCGTACAATACCAATCTGCCGCTGCTGCATCAGACTGGCCTGCACTTGAGCTACTTCTGTGTACGCTCGCTCATCTGGTGCACTCACCTGACTCAGCTACAGACGGCAGCGTATCCCCTTGAATGCATTCATCAGTTTCAACAATAGCCAGCCGCCTGCACCAACAGGCAGAGCACACAGTGAAGTGGTTTCAAAATAGATAAATCTGTTCATTTCAAGTAGTCTGTCGACCTCGTGGCTGGTATATCGCACACCTACACCAAGATTTCTACTGAAATCAACCAGCATTCGGGGCGATCATGTGCTGGACCCAGATTCGGATGTCAGTTGATTGACGTGCAAGTGCTGCACGTGTGTAAAAAAGTATCATGCAAGATAGTGGAAACACTTGTATTGACCATGCCTGTCCTCAACAATCACGTACCTCTATATTTTTCTGGGACCATGTTGGATCAGCACAGATATGTGCAAAGCAGAACAGCAATGAGTGAAGTCAAATCAAAGTTTTATATTTTCTCCATATATTGCAATTAGCAAGTTACCTATCCCGTCTAAAGGTATTCCTTTCTAAAGCTTGCTGCCCCTGGCACCCTGCAGGCCAAGGAGTTTGGCGAGGCAGAGGTGTGGATGAATGAACGCATGAGCCGCATCAACCCGCTGGCTTGTGCCGAGTTCAAGGGAGCCTTCCTGGACACAGGGAAAGGACCAGTGGGACCAGCAGGTGGGGCAGCAACAGCAGCAACAGCAGCAGCAACAGGTGCAGCAGGCATGTATGTGTGTGTTGGCAGTTGTGTGTGTGTTGGCAGTTGTGGATATGTTGGATTCTGTTTTGGGCGAGCAGTACTTCTCAGGCAAGCAGGACATTTCAGGCAAGCAGTGCACTTCAGGCGTACAGTGTGATGACAACAACATCAGCAGCAGGCTAGCCAAAAAGAGGCAGGACATGGTTTGAAACCCTGCTGCTGGTCCAGCTCGCTCTGCTGGTGAAAGTGGCCTTACCAACCTTGGTCACAAGGCTGATGATACTCTTTGCAAAAGGCACAAGAAAAGCAGACATCTTAGGCAGAAAAGGGTATCAAGAACGACCCCAAAACAGACTAAAGACGTCCACAAAACATACCTTATGCTGCCCCATCATGGACCTCTACTGCTGTCTCAGGTGCCGCTGCCGGCCTTGGAGGCAACCTTGTGTGGCTGGTGTGGATGGATGAGGGGGAAAACACGCTGTATGACCTCATGACAAAGCGGGACTTCCCGTACAACCTGGAGCCTATCTTGCTGGAGCGGGAGCTGAGGTTGCCGAGGGATAAGAGGCGGCGGCTGGTGACTTTCAAGCTCGTGATGACGCAGCTGCTGGAGGCGCTTGAGGCCGCACATGCCACAGGCATCGGTGAGCAATGGATGTGAAATGGATAGATAATACATTGGATATTGCCCATCTGTAATGCACAGATCTCAGCAAGATCAACTCTTCAACTCTTCCTTTGTATTGTTTTTGTTCTGATTTATTATTATAGATGATTGATACGTTTGGACAGGGAAAAGACAGCAAATAAAGGAAGCAGAATAAGTAAGTTTGAGACCAGTGAACCACAGACAAAACCACAGACAAAATAGATAAGATTATCAATAGTTTGGGGTCTTGCTGTTTGTGTGACGGGACAAGTGCCAGTGGCATTGGCAGCAGCAGCAGTTATCGCTGGATGTGGTAGTTGGAGTCCCCGGCGGCCAGCTGGGGTATTGTATGACAATGGCAGGCAGTGAAGTCTATACACAGGCATGATAACACTTTTGTACATCTGGGAGACATCCAAACCTGGTGTTTGCAGGATAGACACATGAGCCGTTGTGCCTGAAACACTACTTCACTAGGTGTTTGAGGTGTTGAGTGGCTAGCAACACATCTCTGATTGATACCGTAGCATGGCCACAGACCATGCTGAGTTGCCCCTGCATAGCTCATCATGATGCGGAGGAGTTGGAGGGGTGGGGGGAATTCATTTGTTCTTTGATTCAGCAATGCACATTGTGTCGATCGCCAAACAGCTGACAGCGCTGTCAGTAGTTGCCATTGCGTCATTGATTGACCAAGGTACGTCTGTTGTCTATTAGCACTGATCCATCATCAGCCTTTGAATTGACAATCCACTAACATAATTTTTCCATCAAAATAACAATTCACTAAATTAATTTTCCTCTGAAATAACAATCAATACCTGAAACTCAAACTGCTGTTTGCCTGCTGCTCTGAGTGCAGTACACCGAGATGTGAAGCCCCAGAATGCCATACTGTCGGTGCGGGACAAACGCCTGAAGCTCATCGACTGGGGTGCAGCAGCAGATTTGCGATTGGGAATAAATTACGTGCCCAATGAGTACCTGCTGGACCCCAGGTAGGCCTGCTATCACTTGGTGTTTTATATTCCTCACTTTGATTCGACAATTCCCATAACAAGCGACATCTGGTATACATAATGACAATTTTGTAAAGCACAACATCACAATGCAAGAGTCGTGCATTGCGGCTGGTCATGTTTGATCTCAACATTGCATCAGCCTCAAGCGATCACCCTGCAGCGTCACCAAGCACAGCAAGCAGTCAATATCAACGAGTACAAATACTTCATCAGTTGACTCAAACAGAGCCAACAAACAGAGCAAACAAACAAACAAACAAACAAACACACAAACAAGTCACCAGCCTGATCTGCATGATCTCTGCAGGTATGCTCCTCCACAGCAGTATGTGATGTCCCGCCAGACCGCCACACCCCCACCCAAGCCAGTGGCAGCGCTGCTCAGCCCCGTATTGTGGCAGATGGAGCACCCCGACAAGTTCGACATGTACAGTGTGGGAGTCCTGTTCCTGCAGATGGCATTCCCAAACCTCAGGAGTGACAACAGCTTGATCGCCTTCAACAGGCGGCTGCAGGAACTGGGCTGGGATCTCAAGGTATGCACTCAATGTGGCTGGTTGGGCCCCCGGAGGGAGGTGGGGTCTGGACTGTACTTTATCAGGTTAAGACTCTGTCCATCTCAAGCGATCTCATAGTCCTCCCCCATGGCAGTAGGAAGCGACAATGCATCCCACTCCTACAAATTGTACCTTTGGGGGGGGGGCACGGGAGGCTATGTTGCTTTCTACTGTTCTTCATATGCCAATGATCTGTAGTGGATTGGTGATGTGCCTTTCACTTGATACATGGAATCAGATTCTCAGGGTATCGCCGTGCTTCTGCACAAATCCCTCTCTGCTTGTTCAGGGCACCAAGAAACAGCATCACTCAACCAACAGAAGCCAAGCTAAAACCTTTGCACTGCCATTATGCTGCAGGCCTGGAAGCGTGAGGTGCTGGCGAAGCATCCTCGTGGTCTGCCCAAGGAGTTTGAGGAAGGGTTTGAAGTTTTGGAGGCGGAGGATGGAGCTGCCTGGGACCTGATCTGCAAGGTATGACACTGGTTATGCCTGGATTCTCCTGGCTGAGTGATCCGAGCTCTGTCCCTGGCTTTGGTTTGTTTGATTCCCTTGTGCAACTGTGTAGAACCAGAACTGTTGTACACACATACACACAAGGGAATGAAACAAATCAAAGCCAGATCTCACAAGTAGACAGCTGTTACTAGCAGTTTCACACTTCACAGTGAAATTTTGTACTCGAGTGATATCCAGTATCATTGAGGACCGCATAGCATCAGTAATGTCTGTGATTCTGAGCACATGTGCACTCAGCCAGCTGCATCATGGCCACACCTGGTCACTCCACTCTACTTTCCCTGGAAAATATCATTGATACTGGCATTCTATTTCCCATGCAATCTCCATCTGTTGATGACATGGTTGGTAAATGTTGTCAGCTCCTTTGTAAACCATCATCAATGATACATATCTCAGGGGCCATAAAGGTGTATATGGCTCCTTAGGTATCTATCATTGATGAAAGTTTATATACCAAATGCATGCCCATCTTGCCCAGTGTCCTACATATACATCAGTCTGATATGTATATTCACACGAATGCATGTACCGTCTTGCCCATGCAATGCACACAGCTGGTGTCCTACAACCCCACTGATCGCCCCACAGCCAGTGAAGCCCTGGTGCACCCCTTCCTGTCAAGCGGCTCACTGGTCACTTCACCTGGCACACCATCAGGCACAGGAACAGTGCTGGCTGCGGCTCCCGCTGCTGCCACTGCTGCTGTAAGGAGTGTGAGCGCAAGTGTCGGCAACACAGTCAACACGGTCGGGAGGAAGGTCACAGAGATGGTACCGAAAGGTGAGACATGCAGTATTTAAGGGTTCAATAAATTAGTTGACCTGGAAGAGATGTATTCAGCAGAACCCTGGATGTTTTGATTCTTCTGCTAAAAAAAGTGAACGGAAGACTGAATACCTCCAGGAGTCTTCTGTTAAAGAATCTTCTGTGAAAGAATTCTGTTCAAGTAGGCTAAGAGACGGTGACCTGGTCGACCGGGACTTCCTGTTGCTGCTGCTGCTGCTGCATGTAGGCTTGTTAGAGGAGGCCTTCATTCATTCTGACCAGCAGGGTCTGACAGAAGCCTGGCTCGCCGAGGAGTTTGGATACGACAAACGCACGCCTCAGGCCCTCGCACAGCAGCGCGAAACCATTGCCTGGTTCATGGGCAGACAAGGAGAACTCCAGCGTAAGATAGCAGCCCGCCAAGCTCGCTTTGCCGCGAATGTGAACAAGACAATTCGCGGAGTGGCAAAGCGTCTCGGAGCACAAGACAGCAGCAGCAAGCCCGGTAGCCCAGTGGCTAGCCGGCCCGGCACCCCTCTCGGTAGCCGACCAGGTTCCGCTGAGATCCGGAAGGGCAAGGGAGCAGCAGCAGCAGCAGCAGGAGGACGTGTCAACGGCAATGGCAAGGCCAAAGCAGCAGGAGCTGCTGGTGGCTTGGGTGGGCTGCTGCTGCCACTGGGCTTTGTGAAGAGTCTGGAGCAGCAGCCTCAGCAGCAGCAGGTGGAGGTTGAGATTGTGAATGGCAATGGAAATGGCAAGGGTGCCAAGAAAGAGGAAAACGCTGTGGGCAAGGTGAGGGAGCTGATCAATGTGTTTGGCAAGCGGTAAGCGGAGGGCCTGCTGTTCATTGGAACCTTCTGCAGGCTGCGGACGGCCACAGTGGTGATGCTACATGCTGGCAGGGCCAGCGCCTTGCTGTGTGATCCGTCCAGGCCTCCTCTGTCAGCAGCAGTTGTGGTGCTACTGCTTTGCCTCTGCTCTGGGTATCCTCTCTGGGCGTTGATTCAAGAAATGTGTCTGGCAGGTACTGTTGGACGGTTTTATCACTTTGAAGCCGCAGTTTCTGTTGTTCCTGAGTACTTGTGTGGCAGCTTCAGCTGCATGACAGAGGTTCAATTGTGTACAGGGCTTGATGCAGACAGTCTTATGGATCTAATTACTAGGTCCAACGGCAGGAACCTACTAGAACCCGCTGGTCATTCATGTGCATGGCTTGATGGTGAGCTACTGCCGTGCTTTTAGGCAGTTGTGCGCGCCTGATCGACCATCCTGCATTATTTTCTTGTCCTGCGTGTTGTGTCGGAATTGCCAGGCAGTACAGCTCACATACTTGCACTGGTGTGGTGGTCAAGCATGCATGCAGTCATGTGAGTTGAGTGCAGAGATGTCTATAGCATCTGGGCATGTGTCACAGGAGTGCTGTGAGCTGCTCCGATGGGTTGTTCAACACTTCAAAGTGTATGTACTACAGCAAGCGAGAGCGTAATTGGCAGAGCACCAGCAGAGTTGCAGAGCAGGTCAGTGGAGCATGTTGTGGGCAGTCTTTGGAGGCCTGTGCCTATCAAGGGACTGAGGTGAGGGTTGAGAGTCTGCTGTCTGGGTCTTGGGGTTGTTTGGTATGATCATCTTGAGCTCTGGGAGTGCCGCAACTGATATGTTTCACAAAACAATGAGATGGCTGTATGTGATGTGACAACAGAGCACTTGCATGTGAGGACAGCTGCGTGAGAAAGCAGATTGTTGAGATCAAAACATCATCTACTCCTGCTGTTGCTGGTTCTGGTGGCGCTGGCGGCCGTCAGTGGTGGGAGTAGCCATTGTTGTTTAGTGAAGAGATGCATGATGCTGGCAGCGCTATGGTTGTGTTGTAGGCAAGGATACCTTGTAGGCAAGGTATCCTTGCCGTGGGCTGCCATAGCTGTCTCAGGTAGTTACTTATGACTCATCGACTGCATCTGCATCAGAGTGGCAGTTTTGCATGTACCATCAGAGCCACCAAGTAGAGATGCATCAGGCAGTGCAGCTATCGCAGCATTCGCCTACTGTAGGTAACTCAGGTGCTTCAGCATGCTAGAGGAACAATTGGAATGTGATCTTGTGCAGGAAGCAGCTAGAGTCATACTATATGCTAGTAGCATGCACAACATGTTGTGGCGTGTGTGTGTGTGAGGCAACAGCAACAGCAACAGCAGCTGGAAGTGAAGAGATGGTTGTATATTTGGTCAATCCTAGGGCTAAGACTGTTTCGCCATAACTTCTCTGTAAGTGTTTGAGGAGGTTAGGTCAGTCTCGTGATGCAACTAGGGGCTATGTTGTGGCATAGGAGGCTTTGCTACAGAGTCGAGGGAAGTTCTTGGTTGCTCTCGGTTGAAACAGACATCTTTTTTGTTCGAACCAAGAACAACCAAGAACTTCCTTGACTCTGTAGTTCACAGCAAGTGCTAATTTAGGTTTAAAACCATTGTAGGACTTTCTGTCACTGAAATTGCCTGTGAGCTCAAGCACTCTCTGGGTGTGGTTTTGCCACAAGGGTCTGGTGTGCAGTACTCTGAAAAGCACGGGTGTATCTGCAGCTCTGTGTCAAGCAGCTGCTGAGCCGTGTGTGCTGTTGGTGGTATGGTAGCACCTTTCTGTCAGGAGTGCAACTTGCTGCAAACGACCTGTAGAGATAGATATAGCGAAGTGAAAGATGCTGCAGAGTATGTGGTGCATGAGGGGAGGGGAGGCGAGGCAAGGGTGCATGTTGTAGGGTTTCCTAGGATTTGAGTGGCCTGGGTGTGGAGCGTGGTTGCACACAAGCCGGATTCTGGTTGCAATTTTGGGGTCATCCAAAGAGTTGAGGTGTTGTTTGTCATGCTGTTACGTGGTGTCAGTGCAGTGCATTTTCGTGGCAAGAGGCTTTCGAGGCCAGTGGTTGTTGTTCAAAGACTCTGGGGTGGCAGGGACTTGTTGGTGGGCAAGTCATGGCTGCTTCAACCCTAAGGTTTTAGATGAATCACTTGCTTTACTCTCAAATTTCAATTGTACATGAACATATCTGCCCTTTGATGAGCTAATACTGGGCACGTTGGGCTAGCATTTGGCGTCTGCTTTTTCGGCTACCAGCTGTCTACTGCAGTATCTGCTGCCGAGCCACCTTAGCCCCACAGCACCCTTGAGGGTTCTCCATGCTTCATATTACCACGCACGCTTTGTAGATAGATAGTGTGGTTGTGGCTGATTTATACTGAATGATTTTCGGTGCAATGCATTGGGTCGGTTGACTGCGATGGCTTTGCGATGCATTCTTGTGACTGGTGCATGCAGAGATAGGGTTACCTTGGTTCACAGGTGTCGGCTGCCGTCAAACAGCATCATGGTCCATTCTGGATGCAGATAAGCCTTTTAACCTGCCCCTATATGACACGACACGCATGGGAGACAGCCACTTCCCGTACTTGACCCTTGGGTGGATCGGTCAACGCTGTGCAACAGACTTTCTTATACGAGCCAGGAGGCAGCTCGGGGAAAAGTCAAGCAGTAAGGGTTTTGAATCTAGATTCCTACAGACTGATGTTGTCTGCCTGTCGCAAACTTGTGGCATCATCTCTACTCCAATGCTGCCGCATTACCAGAGCACTGGGGCCCCGCGCTACCTTGAGCATGGGTAGAGATAGAAGGTTTCACGTTGATTAACACCTATTGAGGGTCCTTTCGAACCCGGTCTTCATATCTGCCCGGCTGCCTTCATACTCGCTGCGGCGGTGCTAGAGGCCAATGCTGGCAATCAGCACTTCGCAGACAGCAGATCTTGCTAATTTTGTTCACGTACAAGCTGGAACGCATCACTTGATAGGCAACAATGCGCTAGCGGATCATCCCATCTGATATCTGTCGTGCTTGAGCAGCGGGTTGCAATGAATTCCCTCAAGCAGTGATTTTTGTTATGAATGCATCTTTCCCGCAGTCACTCCGGTTTGTCAATGCCAGCGGGCGACTTTGGTGCAGCAGTTCAAAATGGTTCCCATAGCGTCCCTGATATCGTGCTTAGTAAAATGTTTCATAGTGGTCTTACCTTAGCTGGTGGCCTGTCGCAATCTTTCAGCGAGCAGGCTCTAGCAACTGCATCTCTAGCCCAGAGCTCGCCACATAGCCCATTGCTGCACGGAGCAGACATTGCACATCAACTGCAGCTTGCTCTGGCACAGAAGATAAGCGAAAATCAGCAGCTACAGCAGCGCGTCCAGGATCTCGATGCTCAACTTCAGCAGCAACGCGATAGCTCAAATTCGCAGGCAAACGATATCAAGAAGCTTGCTGGCCAGCTTGTGCTTCTCGAGGAGAAGCTCAACTACACAACAGCTTGTTCACAGCGGTTGCAGGAGGACAATCAGCGCCTCAGCAACCACAATGAGCACCTGCAGCAGCAAGCTGCTGATCTGCAACAGCAGCTAGCAGCAGCACTTTCTCTGCAGCCAACGGCCTTCTCACCAACAGCGGACTCAGTCATAGGCACAGATCTGTTTCTCCGGACGCATACAGCAGCAGCAGCAGCAGCAGCAGTGACAGATGGCCAACCATCAACAGCAGCGACTCCCACAGCGTCTCCACCTCCTGCTGATGCTATCAGTGGTAGCAGCATCAGCGCCTTTGCAGCAGCTGCTGCAGCAGCAGAAGATCATCAAGCGGCAGCAGCAGCAGTTGGCTATGGCAACGGCGCCAACAGCAGCACCAGCAGCACGCCTATCCCAACAGCAGCACCTGGGCAGGCTGGGTTTGGAATGAGTCGTGCTTTAAGCATGGGACATACACCTGTTGGTCACCATCACCAAGGTGTCAGAAACACAATCGGTGGAGGTTTTGGCAGTTCAGATTTGTCACCACACCACATGCCCTTCTCCCCAGAGAGACCAACGGGCACCGTCAGTTTGTTACTTGAGTCGTTACAAGAGCAAAGTAACAAGCTGCCGCCTTCTCCAGCTGCTCAGCGCAGCGGACAGCTCTCACATGCTCTGTCCTTGTCAGCAGCAGCTCCAGCTGGCAGCAGCAGCAAAGCGCAGCAGCAGCAGCAGCAGCATAGCAACAGCAGCAGCATTCAGGATTTTACCAGGGATGCTGAGGTCTGGCTGCCAGGTCCCCCCAGACCTCACAGAACCCAATCCCTGCTCTCTGCTAGAGATCTGACCAGAGAGTTGAACAGCATCACTGATCACTGGGTCAACAACAGCAGCAGCAGCAGCAGCACAACACCAGTGCCAGCAGCAGCAATCCCAATCAGCAGCAGCAGCAGCAGCAGGCCGATCCCTTCAGCAGCACCCACGGCACCGCAGCCAATCCTAGCACACCAGCACAACAGGCGAGCACATGCACATCCTGCTGCTGCTGCTGCTGCTGCCAGCAGCGGTCTAGGTGCGAGTGCATTTGACGGCTCCTGGGCTGGCGCTGGATTAGCCCCTCTCTCACATTCTGTGGGTGCTGCTGCTGGCAGCAGTGGCCTGGGTTTTGGGTTTAGTCCTGCGTCTTATGGTGATCCAGGCTTCCTCGGTGGCCGTCAGAATTCCATGCTGGACGCTGCTGCTGCCGCTGCTGCTGCTGCTGGTACGGCGGCAGCAGCACCAACTCCAGGCCACTCCGAGTCTGTAGCAGCAGCAGACTTCTTGGGCTACAGTGCAAGTTTGGGCAGCATGGCAGCAGCAGCAGGCTTGGGCCATGAGAATGAGGCTCTACTGCAGCTTGGTGGTATTGAGCACTCATTAGCATTGACTGCTGCCGCCGCTGCCGCTGCTGCTGCCGGCTTGCCTGGAAGCAATGGAGCAAGTGTCCAGAACCTGCAGGCACTGCTGCTGCTGCAGCAGCATCAACAGCACCAGCAGATCATGACAGCAGCAGTGGCAGCAGCTGCTGCTGCAACAGCAGCACAGCAGCAGCAGATACAGCAGCAGATGGCAGCAGCAGCAGCATATGCAGCAGGCGGAGCCACTGTCAGGGGTGGCAAGCCTGTTCCAGGTGTGGCAGCAGCAATGCAGGGCAGCAGCAGCAGCAGCCTTGGTGGGCACCCCATGCACATCCCCAACGCACAATCTGCTGCTGCTGCTGCTGCTGCTGCTGCCAAGGGTGGCAGCAGTGCTGATGATGTTGTGTCCCGTGGGGGCCGCAGCTACAGCAGCGGACGTGAGAATGGTTTGCTGCTGGGTAGCTATGGGGGAGCAGAGAAGTCAATTCCTGCCAACATTGTGCAAAAGTAGGCAACAGCTTTCAAAAAATATTATTATCATTGAAATACTGCAAACAAAATTGAATGCAAATTTTGATGAATAATTGCAATAATGCTTTTTGTTAGTGTATGAGGTGCGTCTGCTGCAGACTGCCTGATCAGTTGCAGCACAAACCGGCACCCCCCTTTTTTTTGCATTGTTTGATTACTTGCTGTGATTAACTTACATTGTCACAACTTGATGAATTTCATCTCAACACTCAAGATCAAAGCTATCTAGATGTGAGAATGTAAGTTTATATTTGTTGAAATGATAAATAACCAAGTAAGGAAACTGACCATTGTTTTCTGCTCATCTGCCCAAGCCACATGCAAAGAGAAAAAATCAGCTGTAGCAATAGCTGCATTGCAGGCCATCATCAATCATCACAGTCGTCTGCTGCTCATATATGTTGATTCATCCATCCACGATGCTGACCTTGCTGCTGCTGCTGCTGCTGCTGCTGCTGCAGATGGGATGACACATGGGGTCCTGAAATTGACCGTACAAATTCCGCTGACGCCGAGCAACCTGACACAGACGACAGCTGCGACCAAGATGCCCCACACCACCAACACAACAATAACAACCACAACAGTGTTACGAACAGTGTTACTTCTGGCAGCAGCGGCCTGCAGCGATCTGCCAGCTCAGCAGCAGCCATGAGCGGCCCGGGCGGTTTAATACTGCCCTCAGGCGGCAGCAGCAGCAGCAACTATGGGTTGGCCACGTCAGCGAGCGCACGAGAGCTGAGCAGCAGCAGCAGCATGAACTTGGCATCTGCTGCTGCTGCTGCTGCTGCTGCTGCTGCTGATGCAGATGGTGAAGGTGGATTGGGGCAGGAGTTGGATGCTGCTGCTCAGAATGCACGGCTGAGAAGTAAGGAGGATGCTTGCCCCAACACCTGCGTGTATGTTGGCTTTTTGGGTTGGTGGGTCACTGAGCGTGATCTGGTTGAATACTTCAGCCCATATGGAGAGCTTGTTAGTGTGCGGGTGAGTCAATCAAATGGACTTTCATAGTATTTTCCGACATGCATATTATGATACATAATCACCCATGATAACACAGTGTTGTTGTTTTGTGTCACAAGGACTGTCATAACACATGTTATATGGAAACCCAAGGTTACACAGTGTCATAACGTGTAGCAGCAGCTTGTGGCTTGTCTATTAATTGTCTGCTGTACACTCTTCTATCACAGCATGCTATGGGATACCTATTTTTCGAATATTTACAGCATATATATAACAACGTCACTGGCAGCACGTTGAATCCTGCAGAATCTCCTACTTGCAGCGTCACATTCTCAACAACCAACAAGGACTAGCTGATCAGCAGCTAAGCTGACAAGCTTCCTTGGTGCTGCCGCTGCTCACAAACTCCTCCTGCCCCTGCGATGTACATCATGTCCTGTCAAACAAAGTAACATAACAACAAAATATCAAAGTAACAAACAGTATGACAATAACAAACTAAGACTTTTTTTGGTGTTCTTGTAGCTTCTGATCAGCAAGAAGAGCCGCCGCAGTCGTGAACAGGCGTTTGTGGAATATGCTGATGTGGATCAAGCTCAAAAGGCAATCACCTGGCTGGACACAATCGACTACCCGGCCCTAGTGAAGCAGCTGGGCTGTGGCGGGCTGGTGGTGCGATTTGCAGACAGGAAAAAACCCGCCTTTGATGGCTGAGCAGCATTATGCATGTGTTATCCAGCATGTCATTGAGCATGTTATATTTATATATAACGACAATGTTGTATTTCACGGTGTGCATTGTGGCTGCATGCTCTTCTGGAGGCTTTGTATGCAGCACTAGTTTGTATGCAGCACTAATCCATGCTGCACTAGTTCATGCAGCACTATTTATGCAGCACAAGGCTTCTCCAGGACCTCAAAAGTGCTTGTTTGCAAGGAGTGTACATGCATGCTTGCAAGGTGGTGATGGCTGAACACCTACGTTATATGCGCACATCTGATTCTGCTTGCAACAGCACAATCATAGCATATTATTGACTTTAATGCTGTTGCAAGCATGCAAGTGGCTCACTGAATCAAAATGCGACAGGCACCCAGGTGGTGATTGCATGGCCGGCGGGTCAAAAGCTCTGGCATTACATGTGTCTCTTATCAGGCGACCCTGGTCCAGACCTACAGCATGCACTGAAAGACGATCGTGACAAGCTGCTCCATTAGAGTGTGTTGTCCCAGCCCAGAGGACACATACAGTCCAGTGGCCTTCAGTCAGTATTCTGGTGTCAAGGGAATAAAGTATTATCCAGCAGACAGTATTATCCTCAGCAGTTTGGCCTTGCCTGAGGTAGCTGTACCACAAGCAGTGCATTGGGATTGCAGCAGTAGTAGTAGAGCATTGCAGCATTTGTCTACTTGACAAAAGGGTTACCAGCAGTAGTAGCTGTATACTCTGCTAAGCAGCGCACTCGCAGGCGCAGATCCTCTCTAGGACAGTAGGGATAGAGAGTGAATCATTGGTAGCAGCAGCAGCATCATGCATGTAGCAGCAGTACGCTCATTGTGCAGCCACTAGTTTGTCACTTTGATGTTTATAACAAACTTCAGTTGTTATAACAAACTGCCATTTGCCAGGCAGGGTGACAATGGGAATTGCACTAGTGGTGCACCTGATAGTTACAGCCATGCTGTTGTATCTTCTGCACCTTCTGTCCAACTGCTTACGCTGTTACCCTTAGCTACTCCAGGTATATATAGTATACCCACCTTCGAAGGAATACCACTTTTGCATTTGTAAGGTTCTGCCACGGTGAAGCCACCTGTGGCTGCATCAGCTGTTCCTGTGCCCTTTGCCACAGCAGCAGCTTTTTTTGTAAGAGTCTTAGGTTGTCATCATGCTGCTGTGCTCGTATGCAGACATACAAGAGTGTGCAATCATATCATAGAATTTGCAATCTGCAGCAGCAGCAATCATATGCGCGGCTTGGGAACTAATTGTCCAAATGGGGTCCCAGCAGTGTCATGAGTGTTCTCACAGGTGGTAAAAACATGTCGAGAGGTGTCACAATGACAGAGTTTCATATTCAAAAGCATCCAAAATGTTGTCACAGTATGTTATGACAACGTCAGTGCAACATCTTTGAGTAGCAAGCACCATTCGGTCCTCTGTTTCCAGGCATTTACCCCCAGCCTCTTTTGCCTTTTTTTTCACAAGAGACATCTGTCCTTGTTTGACTCTTAGGCATTTCCACTGTATTATGCGCAGTGGCCTGTGTAGCACCCTTGCTGAAGTTTGGCTGGAGGTTTAAACCCTATGGAGGGTTACAAAACCCTCAACCCTATACTCTTTCATTTGGCACCTTTGGTCCTGTTAGGAGGGTCACCAACAACAGTACTGTTGCTTGAAGCTGTAGCGACACCTGTCCCGGCCAAACCCCCCTGCCACAGACTCCCCCGAGTTTTGCATTTGAAAGAGGCAGGAAAACTGGCCCAAGGGGTGGCTGACATCTCAGACTCAGTGAAGGCCCCTTTTTTGTGGGCTCGTAGTGTAGAGTTTTCTACTTGTCTTGTGCAGAAACCCTTTCGCTTGACAGACAGAGTCAGTGTGAGTCTTTTTGGCACTTTCCTGCACGCCTCGTGGCTGCGCCAGATGTGGTTGCCGCACATGATCTGTTTGCTTGTTGTTTGCTGGAGTTGCCGTCTGCACCTCCGTCTTTTGGCAAGGTGCTCACCTGCCTTGGCACTGTCTGTGCTGCTGCTGCTGCTGCTTGGATTTCGTCAGGATCTGACACACTGTTGGCTGATTTTTGGGCTGCAGTGATGCCGTGCTGTCTTGTGCAGCGGTCTGGTCCACCAGTGGATCTCTGGGTTCTGCCTTGTGTTCAGTTCAGCGCTGCAACAGAGGCATCTATTTTGTTTGACTCTCTCCTAGCTTTCTGCATCATGTGTAAAGTTTGAGGATGCATGACATGAAACCAAAGGCTTTGTGACCGTCATCTGGACGCCATTTCTACGCAGAGTTGGCACATTGAGATTGTGTGTTGCTTCATGCAACTGGTTGCTTGTCTTTGCCAATGTGGTCAGGTCTGGCATGTGTGATGCTGATGCTGACTCAGGCATTGGATCTCCAGAAGCTCCCACATCAGTCACGTGATCAGTTTATGCTGCTGCCGCTGTTGTCGCAAGTAGTTTGTGAAGGAGACGTTGTGATTCATTGTGCAGAGATGCATGAAGGCTTCCAGTTTACAGAATACATATTGATGTACTCCGTACAATCTGCAGCAGAGCGTGTGCCAGTGAGATTGTTGGGTATATACATCAAGCTCACTGGCACACGCTGCGCTGCAGAATGGCATCCAATGCCGTGCATGATCAGTACTGGTTGCAGGGGCCCCTGAGGCCCAGGCTGCAATCACTGGACAGTGATTGAAGCAATAGTACTGAACTTCTGCTGCCCACGGCATGCACCATGAAGCTGGATCTCAATATGTAATAACTAAAAGAGTTGAATGTGAGTGTTGCCCTCGCACCAAGTGCCCGAATTGCCGCACAGCCTGTCAGTGGAGGCCACTATGTATGGTATGCTACATCGACTTGCATTAGGTGAGTCGGTACACTACGAGTGTATGGCATGAGAGGTGATCACCCTGGTGGCTACCAGAAGGTATAACTTCAAGTGTGACATAAGCACTGGGAGTCCCACTGCAGCTGGTGATTTGCGATCGTCGCTCTCATAATAATAATCAGTGCTTTGCAGGCATAGCATTTACTGCCATCGGCCCCGCGCCTCAAATGTACCCAGTGAATTCAATCCACTTTCGGACAAGGCAGAGTGCATGATTATCCGATCGTCGCTGTTATGACACGTTACTAACGGTTGGCAACTTGCTGCTTCCTTGTCAAGGGGTGTGCCACATGTTTCTCCTCCGTTTTACAGGTAATACCAATTGCAGGACGTTGGTGGCAGCTCAATGGGCAGCAACGGCACCCAAGGCAGGCACAATCATCATACCAGGGTGGCGCCCCCAACGCATGTCAGCGCATTTGCCATAGCATCTCAACTTGCTGCATGGCTAAATCTCTTTTACACGTGTGTACACTGCGCATGATGCTGCAGCAAGAACGCCTATACTTCTGCAGCATGCTGATTTGAGAAATATCATTACAGCCCCAAGGCAATGAAACCTGTGTACTCAATGGGCAATGGCATAATGAAAGTCACTTGGAACGGTATCCGTATAATATGCACCACATCAACATTGAGCAATGTCATCATGGCATACATGACATATGAGGGCGTCATACATCACGTGTCAAGGCCGGCGCTCACAGTGTGGCAGTCAAGACAGGTCTGTCACCTGACCACCTGGCAGGCTTATGGTGTCAATGTATACACGGTAACCAGTTGGTCTTTCTGTATGGACCTGTGTGCTGTCAGCCCGGGCATATAACAGCCCCTGCTTCTCAGCAGCACTGCGATGCAGTCGTTGTATGGCTCTCCTGGCCCATCACTTGATGTACAGTTGGTGAAAATGGCAAATGTGCTGTGACAGCACGTAGATAAGATGCTTTCTTTGATAACACTACAGCAAAAAAAGTACACATCATCACTTTGACTCGCCATACATGGAATGCGACCGTACGACTGATGTGATGGTATGATACACGGCATTCTCATCAACTCAAAATCTCAAAATTGCCCTTCAAGACACCTGATGACTGATGATGTTGTAGCCGGCCCACCGCAAAGACCACAAGGCCACTCACTGTCTCACAGGCTGCATCATGTCAAGGATTGCCTTATGCTTATGTGCTCAGCACACATGCTGTATGTGCACCATCACCAAGAATATATACACTCCAATCCACAGCCATACCACGCTTGGCCAACAGATGGACAAGAAGAAGGCCTCGTTACTCCAATGTTTGTTAAGCCATGAAAGTCCCACACTCCGTCATATACTGCATAAAATAACGTGCAAACAGGTGCGTTCAAAATCCTCCAGCACAACAGGTTGCTACAGGGTAACAAGCCTCTCCTGACAGATGCCCGGCAGGTCGAGAGGAGCAAGATGTTTGTGCTGCCAGCATGTTAGTGTAACTGGCGAACTCCCTTCCAGAGCCCATCACACTGTGCGGTGTGCTGCACAGCACTCACATGCAGCGGCTGCAAGCAAGCTGCTGTGCATGCTGCACATTCAAGACACACTTATAAGTAATATATGTAATCACACACAACCTGAGCGTAGTCTACTGTAACAAGAGAAATCTGTAACGAGAGAAGCAAGAGGAAAAGAACCCCGTGAGCTCTGCTGCAGGAAGAACCCCTCAGCGTCAGGCTGACCCCGCAGCTCAGAACACACTACCATGCTGTAAAGCCAGTGCAAGACACTAACTACTTCAAGTCCACACACACCAACTGCAGAACACAACCCTTGGCTGCCAGCATACTGCATCATGGAAACCCAGAAGAACCCAGAACACACGCCACAGCAGATTGCTTCTGCTGCTACACGCCAAAACAAACTCGGACAATCACTCCCCATAGAGCCATTAGTTGGCTGATGCGCCGGCCAACAACCAACAGCCCTCTGTCATGAAAGGGTACTCAAGAACAAGAGGGATTCCCGTGTGAAAATATCCCAAGGACAGACAACAGAGTCTCTCACACCTGGCTAGTCATGCTGCTGCAGTCAGTTTACAGCCTGTTCCAACCAGAGCTTGCCCTCGAGCACTTCCCAGACACTTATATCTCTAGTACATATAGTATAAAATTTATAATTAGATATGGTACAATGTATATAATATAGTATGGTGTAACACATATGATATAGTATGATATATCCTGGGCAATTCAGGGTGGTTACTACCCCAGTGCAGCGAGCAGCAGTATCCCCCAACCAACGTACTTCATAGAATCTCCCACTGCCCTGTCCACTGTCTCCCGCTGGAACTTACTGGACCACACTGCAGCTGCCAGCCTCCCAAACTGCCCCACAGCAACCAGCAGTACCACAGCGGGAAGCCCCACAGCCAGCAGCCGCACTCCCTCTGCACCTACAGCACTCGTTAAGGCACCTATCCCTGGTAGCCACTCATCCAGAGCACCAGGGCTGTTCAAAATGCGCACCATGGCGGCTCCAGATCCCAGCCACATGCAGCACAGGGCAGATGCCAGCGCGGCTGGCTTGCCCAGCATGACAGGAAGCGTCCAGACGCCTGCCTGCTTGTCTCCTTCTGCGTCGTTCAAGTCCATCAGGATCTCTCGAAACATGACGCCGCTGAAGGCGTACAGTGTGGCGGGCAGCAAGCGCATGAGACCAGCATCTCCCTGCAAGCAGCAACACGCAGAGATAGTCATGCAGGAGTGTGATATCACGCGGCTGCTGGTGCCTCTGAGGGTTTCTTGACTGAGCAGCGACAGCAGGAAAACAAGTAGCTGAATGATTCGAAGGTAGAATAAGTCCCTGAATCGCATACTGTGCAGCTGCTCCTTGAGCTAGTGGGCTTGCAATCTAGTTAAACTTATGAGAGAACTTACTCAACAGCAGCAGGGATGTAGATGAAGACGCGACATGCGCTGAACTTCACAATCATGATTCTGAAAAGACTGTAGGTCAACAGCTATGAGATTAACATAGACTCATGCCAGGCTGCATAGCAGTTCACTGCAACATGCAATTCATTGCGCATGTTACGTGACTATGTGCGCAATCAAGCTGCTGCTGCTACTGCTACTGTTGTGGTTGCCGGGCCTACTGGAAGCGGCAGCAGCTGCAGATCAGGAATGACATGCACACGATGTGTTCCTGCAGGATGCCACCCTCACCGCTCCTGCTGCCAGAGCCCCAGCTAGAGGAGCCAGCGCGATCACGCTTGCTACTGTTGCATTCTTAATGGCGGTCAGCCGCTTGAACAGCGGGGTATACAGCAATGTGGCGGCAGCACTGAAGGCCACGATGCTACGCAGCTTGCTGGGCTCCATGAGGCAGGCAGCAATGAGGCAGCCACAGTAGATGAGGGATGACAGCAGCAGCGCTGCATCTGGGGTGATGGCACCTGCAGAAGGCACAAAGTGAAGCACAGGGCGTGCTTAGGCTGCAAGGAGCAGCTAAGAAGGGACACAATCAGCTGCAGCACTGGGATACAGGTGGCAGTGGAGGTGGCTACTGTTGAATGCAGTACTTCTAAGACGATGCTGAAATGTTGGCGTCATTGGCACATCTGCTGTTGTTGCAAAACTTAAATCAGGTGATGCACATGGATCAGGTACCTGATGGTAGAGGCTTGTCTGGAGCATTGGTTGCATCCAGCTTCAGGTCAAAGTAGTCATTGACAACCACGCTGGCGATGGCCATACCTCCACTGATCAGGCCCATCAGCCACACGCTGATGCTTTGGACCGCTGACATGCGATGGCCACTGCCAGCCTGCAGCAACATCAGGAAAGTCATGTTCTCACAAATCACAGACCAAACTCAGATGAATGCCACGACAGAAAGCATATCATTATGTCATTACATCAAATAGAGATTGGGGTTTCATGGAGGGTGAAAGTTGAATGCTTGGCGGTTGTGTTGATTAGACCTTAACAGTTGGGCCTGCTGAGCACTTGATGGCTGTGGTGAAGCATCTGGCATCAGAGTTTATACTAGAGAGACATGCACAGTCGCCTGGAACCTTCTGCAAAACCGCTTGATGAAGTGTTCGGAGGCTGCAGCCTGCAAAGTAGTTCTTACCCAGGCGCCTACAATAACCAGAATGACGCTTGGGATTAGGTTGTGTATACGAGTGAGCTTCATATACACGGATAGCTTTTCCTGCAATAGGAACACGCCAGTGTCGGTACCTAACAAGCAGTAGACTGATTCTGTGCAGGTGTTGCAGGAGAGGTAAGGAAAACTGCTGCCCAGCATGCTGCAGAACCGCAGCTTGTCCCGGCTGGAAGCTCACAGGTTGACACGGATCATTCAGTTCACACTTAGAGCTGATGCACTGGCAGAAATCAGTGTCGCAGAGCATATAGAGGTGGGCGTTACTGACGGAGCCTGATACCTCTGAATCATGGCGGTGTTCGCTGCCTGAGGCTCCAGCTAGGGCTGCATGCACTGCTATGCTGGTGCGCATAGAGTTTTGACGTTGTGTGCCAGCGATAGACTGGCTTGGCCTCCACCTTGGCTGACGCACACGCCCAGCTGGCACACCTGGCGGGAAGATACAGCCGTTTGAATGGTCGGCACTTCTAAAACCATGTCGCAGAAGTTGTGCACGCACAGTGAGTGTAAGCTTACCGTTGTGGGCTAGCGGACAGCAAGTGGAGCGCTGTGACACCACAGTGGCCTTGCTCAACATCATCGTTGCTTGCTGGCAATTGAACGGCTCAGCAAGCCGGATCAGGATCAAATCAAGACAAAGCAGCACACAACAGTATGAATCAAGACAGAACGAGGGAGTTAAACAACATATTTCGAGGGGTGCTCACACAAGGGCTGCTGTGCATGCAGAAATAAGTGCAAGGTGTGTAATGCGTACAAAGCGCACTGCCGCAGTCCAAGGGCCTGTCACAGTGCTTGTTGGCCTTGAGGTTCTGAACAGGTTATTTTGCATTTTCACTCTGATGTGCCCATCACCTGCACATGTTTCCCACCAATTAAATTCATAATCGTGTGAGTCTTTTTGCATTGAGGCGCTTTGAGAACCTGTTGGCAAAATGCTGACCGCACGCACTCCATTCGTGGCTGCCGGCACCAGGCCTGTCACCAAAGCCCGTTCTAGCGTGATAATGCAGGCCAGACCAGCAAAGGCGGCAGAATTCAGGGGACTCGACAACGCGGAGATCCTGCAGAAGGTTGCAGAGTTGAAGCGTGAAAGCATGAGGCTGCAGTACATGCAGCGCACCAGGGGCAACGTAGTGAATCCAGGAGCGGTGAGTTGGGGTGTTGTTGGCTGTATTTGCACCAATGCGAGGGCTGGGGGCTGGGCAATTGCACACCTGAGCCCCTTCAGCAGTAAACAGCAAGCAGCTACAGCTTCGCCTTTTGAGGCCGACGAACAATGAGCTGTAGTGGCACTACATGCACTGTAGTTTGCAGGCTCAGCTGTATCTTAGGTGTCAGCCCTTAGCTCTCAGTGGCTCTGGCAGCTTATGCCTTGCAGTGCGCAGAAGGTTGCATCTGTAATAAAAGCAGCACAGCTGCAGCATATGGGGCCACAACAGCCTGAGCATGGGCATCAGCTGCATTGAGAATCGACACAGAACGCCACAAAACACCTCAGAAGAACATAGCTTGCAGGCATTCTTGGTCTCTGCGTCGTGTTCACCTTTGGTTACAAATACATAGCATGGCCGGTGTTGTGCTGCAGCTCCACTTGGTCGGGTATTCTTACTCATGCTGCTGCGCATGGAAGTTGCAACCTGCGTTCTTGCCTAGCACAGGAGAATCACGTCTGCAGGTCAATGTCCATCTTTGTGCTGGCATGCATATCAACAAGCACAAGCATCAGCCACCATCAGCTCTGGACATCCAATCACCCCTCAACACTGCCCTTCTTCCTCCTTGTGCCGTCTGCAGGAGGCAAACCCAGATGCTGTGCAACCCAAGCCACATGAGTTCAAGCAGGCACGCCGCCAGATTGCTCAGCTGTTGACAGTCCTGCGTGAACGTGAAATTGAGGCAGGCATCGACTGCAAGCAGAGCAGGAAGCTCCGCAAGCAGGCGAAGGTGGCAGCAGGATTCGGCAGGTTCTAAGCAGCATCTCCGTCAGCAGCATAGCCAGTATCAAGTTGGGTTTGTGGGCAAGTTGACAGCTGCAAAAGCTCATGCAGGGCATCTGCTGTCTGCTGGTGGATTCAGTAAGTTTGGCATCCGGCCTCTTGCGAGCATGCGGCTACTGGAGCAGCCAGGTGTATGCAGTTCAGCAATGGTGTTGCCACCATTGAATGGAAGCAAGCTGGCAGTCTGTTGTACCAACCTATGCAACCCGTGCAGTTAGCAGCAGCATGCTCACTGACATAAAATGTGGCACGACAGCACTCAGTATTGGTCTTGCTTACCAGTAGTATGCAAGCCCCCGCTGCTTTGCATTGATAGAGTGGATTCTGCAGCGCGTCTGACCCAGGCACAGCCTATGCAGGCTTGGCCTTTCAACAGTAGTTTGGGGTGTGGCTCTTGATCTTTCCAGGGTTTGTTCAATTAGCTAGTTTGGGTGGGGTCTTGAAATTGGGTACATGAAACAGTCCATCATTGTACAGTGTTACATGTAACAGGCAAAGGCAACAGCAATAGCAACATGCCAAGGTTGTCCCGTGGCTTCAGGGTTTGCATGTATGTTGAGATGAGCACGCAGAGTCTGGCCATCTTGGTGACCATTGTCGGGTGGGTATCAAATTTGTTGCACGAGTACTAGTTACTTATTAGTAAGTGCAACTCATCAGCGAGCCAATCATCATATCATGATGATACTATCCGCCTTGTCCGAAAGTGGATTGAATTCACTGGGTAGATTTGAGGCGCGGGGCCGATGGCAGTAAATGCTATGGCTGCAAAGTACTGATTGTGATGATACTATGGTGCCCACCAGTAGAGCCTACTAACAGGGCGGTTCCAGAAGGGGCCCCTGGGCCTCAGGCTGAGCCAAAAAGTTGCTCATGGGGAGAGATATCGACATGACTCAAAACGATCATGCCCACCATCAAACCATTTGTGGGCCACCAAACCAACATGTTCACAAACAAGATATCGTATACTGAACTTCAGTGAGAGAGTCTCATTCATGCCCGGCATCTGATACTAGATGAGACATCCAAGCCACCAGTGGGCTACACAATTGCAAACGTCAGATGTTAACAGGCATGTACATATGTACACATGTGTGACAGTTGCAACCAGGTGGGTACCCAAACCAGGTAATTGGTGCAGAAATGCTGCCAACTAGTTGACAGTACTCTCCTCCACCTGGGTAGGTAGATAGGGTGCCTGCATCCACAAAGGACACTCAAGCCCGACTTGCTCGGAATGAGCAGCACACAAGTGGGATCTGGCCATGTCCATGGGCTGCCTGGCAGTAGCACTGGTAACCAGCAAATACCAAGCACAATGTGGACAGGTTAACCTGAAATGGTGCCTACTTTGGCAACTGCAACGACTTAGTAGACACCGCCCCCTTGTTCCTACAACAGGTGACCTTGGCAAGAGGTGCGACTAGTAGTCACAACCTGTAACTGGCAGCCATCGACTTGTGCAACAGGCTGCAGCCGGCCAAAACGCTCCACAAGGTGACTGCGAAAGCACAGGCAGGTAGTGCCGGCCTTGCCCCCACCAATACTACTACTCAAAAACCACAAGCTTATCTTTTGATACTCTAGAGCATCTGCTGTCTGCACTGCACAACGCTGCTTACATTGTGGTAGTCAGCAAGCAAACCTACCCCAGCAGGGACAGCCAGTGATCATTGAATTGAGGACAGGCATGGCACAAAAGAAAGAAGATAACAAACTACAGACAAGCTTCATTTCAAAATCATGAGTGATCAAGATTGTGATACAAACAAGTAGATTCAAATCTGAGTTGCCGTTTCATCATGGTTCCTCATGTCATCATGGTGCCACAGAGAACTGCCAAAAGCTCTTGGTGGCCTGGGCTGAACAGGATGCCTATAAACATCTCAGACCCACCACAAGCTTTTCGCAGTCCTCCACAGCTTTGAGTTGCTCTGTAGGGTGGTCAATAGTATTACTGTCGCAGTACCAGCACCTGAGCCTGCCCTGCACAAGTTCCAGCAGGCTCCACCTTTATTGAAACCCACAGACCCACATCTCTACAGTGTAACTGCCACAATGTATATGGTACAGAAATCCAACCATGATATCGTACCGTCAGCGCCACTTTAGAACTAGACCTGCTTGTTGAAATGCTTTTTGAGCCATCTATCCTTGCATCGGCTCACAGGTACCCCCGCTTCGCTCCCTGTCACTGGGCACTTTAGTAGCCTCTGCGCCACATGCGCGCAGCAGCACCCCTGCTCCTGCCACCTGCGTGTGTGTGTATCCACATAGCGTTTGGCCCATAAAGCGCCTCCAGTGACGTATCAGCACCGGTGTGTGCACTGCTGACCTGAGCCAGATTGATGTATGCACCACCGCCAGGTGAGCCTGCACCTGCACCAGCTGCTGCACCTGGCCAAGGGGCTCTGCAATAGACGCATGTGACAGGGTTGTGGCTCTTGCGCTTTGCATCAGCCCACCTGCAGCCAACAACCACACAACACGTCACATACCATACCAGCAAGCACTGGAGCACATGCAAGGACAAGGCACGGCAGCCAAGATGGACAGGTAGCACGATCAGACACACAACCACCCAAGAACCATGCTGTTGAGTTGTGCTAGATCTACTGCAGCGCACTGAGCAGTGCACACACCTGTCCCAGCAGCTTTTGTGCAGGTTGTTGCCACAGGACTGGCACCACACCAGAGCCTCAGATCCTTCCTGCAGGCAGACACAACAGCAGCGTTGGCGTGCACATCACACGCTGCACACTGGTCGAAGCACACATTGCATGACGGCATATAACTGCATGCAGGTGCTTCCAACAAGTACTATGTCTCCAGCCTGCATGCAGCTGGAATACTGAATTAGATCCAGGCCAGTCAGCGGGATCATAGCCTGCGGCAGTCTGGCAGCATGAGCCACCTGTTGCAATGAAGCCATTGTAAAAATTGCTTCATCACAGGCTTGCAGGAAGCGCCAGCAACTTACCTTGAGCTCATCAAAGCAGATGGCGCAATCCCCCTCGACAGGTCTCCTACCAGTGGGTGCTGCGTCAGCCTCACCCTCACCGGCTGCTGCTGCATATGCTTGCCTCACTCGGTGATCAGCAAGCACCCCAGCTAAGTGATCAACATTTTGGGAGTGTGCACCAGAGAGGACTTCCTCCACCTGCAACCCAGGCACAGCGTCACTGAGGATACCCACACCACTTGCAGCATGCGAGGCTCCTGTGAAGACCCAGCAGCACTGCACATGCAGCTTGCTGCTGCAGATGGGGTGTTTATTAACCCAAATGTGTGACATAACAGGCAGCCTGGACTGTGCTGTTCAGAGCATGACTTCTACGTGTACAGAGCATGATCTCCACGTGTACAAACGTTGCATCTGCACACCTCTTTAGTTAGCAGAGCCTTCTGCCACACCAGGGGGTTGTCAGTTGCCAGCTTCAGCACCCTCAGCATCACAAAGAGGATATGCTTGCACAGGTTTCCTTTTGCATGATCCGGGCAAGTGCAGTGTGGGTGCCGGCTAATGGTGACATTGTATACTGCAAGTGGACAAGCACATGAATGCTGTGTTACTAGTCTGGTTGTTGGCAATTCGCAAATCAAGGATGAGCTGGACATGTACGAGTGAGCACAGTGCTCTTTTCAGTACTGTGCTCTGCAATACATGCACAAACAATCTCATGCAGAATCGCTGCCTGTGCATGATATGCTATCAATATTGCTGCTTTGGGCCATCGTGTCATGCGCAATGCTAATTACTGCCCCTGGAGGGATTCACTGCTGTCAGTCCTGCAGCAAGCAAGGGCAACTCACCATTCCCTGTTGCTCCCAGCACTGCAAACTCCTGAGCACGACCACCTGCTGCTCCTGCGGGTGCCAACTCTTTCGTGTTGATCAGGAACATTCGATGCCCTGAGCCTGCAGTTGGCAATAAGCATTGCTTAGGATCTGCTGCTGAGCGAGGCGAGATGTTGGAAGGCTTTGACGTGTGCAACTGCTTATTGGTCAACTACTGATGCTTGTGGCGCCCTACTTTATGGTTTCTTGCAACAGCGGACTGCAGAATGCAGTGACAGGCCGCACTGAGGGTTAGACTGGTTGTAAGCACCAGATTAAGTTGCTATGGCCATGCTGAGCATGCTGCATGGAAGTTTGCCTGGCGAAACATCGGTCAGTGCTGCCAGAGACTCACCAGGAAGTGCTCGTTGAATCCTCTGATAGATTGATTGACTTGGTTGCGCTGCGAAGCGCACTGTGACGCCAGCTGCATTGGTTCTTTTCTCAGGTGCCTCCTTGGGTTTCCTCTGCCGCTTTGCCTTTGGCTGTATTTCCACATCAGAGTCATGCTTTGCCTCTGCAGAATCCTTCCGAGGTCTCCTTTTCACTGGCGGGGCCTGCTGATGCGGGCTGTAGTCTCCATCACCATCACTGTCCTCTATCACTATTGGCTGAGCAGCTGCTTTTCTTCGCCTGCGTGGCCCCGATGCCACAGGCTGCTCAGGATTTATCAGTATAACGTCGTCCATGTATGCCAATCTACTTTGCTGCTAAAGTGGCTCCGGGACCGTTGCTAATTGGCATTATTGTGATTATATGGGCATTACAGCAAATTAGCAAGTTGCTCGATGTTATTATATTTGAGCTGAACATTTATGGGCAGTGCCGGGCACGCGTCGCGTGGGCAGTGTGCTGCAGGTCGAGCCCTGAGCAGAAGCCAGGAGGACAAGAGCACGGGGCCGGCTTAGCTGGACTCAGACAGCTCGACCTGCACATTGTTACTTTTGATTGCATAAAACGCTTTGTCCTTTAAACCTGAACACGGTGGGCGCAGTACAGTACGTTAGTCGTGAATTAACCCAGGACACGCAAGGCCCAGCAGAAACAGCAGCATACTGATATGGAAGATTTTGAGGTCAGTGGGTGTGTCATTGGCTTGCCCTGGGCATGCCGCGCAGCTTGGTGAGACCAACCTACTGTGTGTTTGACTGGCCCCTGATGCATGTTGCTTGCAGCGCGAAATCAAGGTGGTGGTAGTGGGCAACGGAGGTGTGGGCAAGACAAGTATGATAAAACGCTTCTGCAAGGGTATTTTTCTGGATGAACATAAGAAGACCATTGGAGTGGACTTCTTGGAGAAGCAGTTGTATGTGCCATCACTGGGACAAGATGTGCACTTGTACCTGTGGGACACAGCAGGGCAGGAGGAGTTTGACTCTATCACCAAAACATACTATAGGGGTAAGTTTAACAGTGGCATCAGCACAAAGCACAGCAGCTCCACAGCAGCAGATTACTAATGCCGCTGCAGGCTGTGCAGTGCCTGGGTGGTGTGCCCAGGCCTGCAATTATTCTGCTGTTGCATATGGCCCATGTGAACAATGATTGTTGAGCATCAGTCTGGCATGAGTTGTCTCAGCTCACAAACATCAACCGTGCGGCTGGCAGGGACTGAGCATATTACCAGCATGCACTGGCAAGCAGCTTGTGACTGGTCATTGTCTGCAGGAGCTGGTGCCGCTGTGCTGGCTTTTTCAACAGTTGACCGGGCAAGCTTTGATGCACTGCCCGCCTGGAAGAACAAACTGCAGGAGCAATGCTGCAACATCCCCATGGTCCTCGTTCAGAATAAGGTTGATTTGATAGACCAGGTGGGCAGTCACTTAGTGACTCACCGAGTGAGAGAGTGAACATATTGACCATCACAGTGGAACTTACTGCTGCAGCAGCAGATAAGATTGTTTATTTAATATGTTTTACTCAATTCCAACAAGTGGCAGTGCAAGTATTTGCAAGCATGTGGCTTTGAGACCAGGCATTGAATCTTGTGTTTGCTGATTTTGCAGCATGCTCAGCATGACAGCGGCTGTCACAGCATTCATTTGAATGCACACCTCGAATGACTCATGGGGGGCCAGGGTCTGTTTTTTTCACTCCACCAGCAAGGAATGTGCCGTAATTGTGTGATGTGTCTTTGCTGCGGTGCCACTCTTAGGCTGCTGTAACAAATGAAGAAGCCATGGCCATGGCAAGGCGGCTGGGCCTGAAGTTCTACCGGACTTGCGTCAAGGAGGACCTTAACGTGACAGAAGGTACGTCCCACATCTCAATAGCTTTACTCAGTCGGCGCACAACCATTTTCGTATGTTACGTCAACATGCACTGATGAGCCTACCTTGCACGCTTTGAGATCTCACTGGTAAAGACAGCAGATACCGGCTGGCGTAAGCTTAACGTGGCACTGTCCAATAAGAATGGCATCCTTGATATGCCCTAAATTCCTCATTCACAACAGCTGCTGCACAGACGGTCTGCATATCAAGCATTGGAAATCGACTTAGTGGGCCACTTTGCCAATGGCTGAGTGTGTTCGTTCTGCCCTTCTGCAGTGTTTACATACTTGGTGGAACAGCACGACAAGAAGCTCAGCAGTGGCAGTCTGCAGCAAAACCCGGCCTTGCCAGTTTTGGAGCCTGCTTCAGCATCAACATCCTCAGCAGCACATGGCAGCCAGCATGATGCAACAGCTAATGTAATAACTAGCAGTGATGGCGCAAAGCAGGCTGGCTCAGCCAGTGGCAAGGGCTACAGCAACAAGACTGCAGCAGCAACAATGCCAGCAAGCGTGGAGCTGCATCCAAATGTGAGAAGAGGGAAAAAGAAGCTGACAACCAAGATCAGGAACAAGCTGACAGCAGCCAAGTTCACACAGTGCAGCATCCAGTAGATGTTGATGGTTTGTACCTCACAGGGCCCTGGGCGTTGATGTGATGCCAGTCAGCTTGCTCCAGACTCTGCTGCTGGCATATGGATGCATGGCGGTCATAATTGGATTGTCAAAGCACAGCTGGACTTGCCATTGGCATCGGCTGGAGTTGAAATATGGGGTTGTATTCCCAGAATGAGGATCTCAAATTGAAGCAGTGGCCATGCCATAGCAGCCTGCCCCAGCAGGGCGCCACAGTAGCACCTGCTGATCCATAATTGGCACATGTGAAGATTGTTGCAGATATTTTGCAACTGCAGATTTGCATTTAACCATACTAGAGTGGTATCTGGTTTGATATGTAGTACTGGGTAGCAGCAGCAACGCTGTTGGCCCGGCAAGGAACTGCCTGGCCACTGGCCATGCTGCCAGCGGCATCATGCATCTGAGATTCAATGGCAGGGCGCCATCACTGGCAGTCTGGCAGGACCTCTTCAGACCTTCCCAGTACACTGGAAGTCATTCCACAAACAAACAAGCTGCTTGCTGGGACTAATTCCAGAGAGTCTGAAATATCAGAGTCATACAGCCAATTAGCTGCAGCTGCCACTGTTGTTGAAAACCAAATGCTGTGGTCACAACAGCAGTCGACACTGCTGCTCGTCTCTAGCCTAGAGCGGAACACTGCTGCTCATGCTCCCCCTCGTGCCTGCAGAGCCTGATCCCGCTCGTCAACATCCACAGGGATGCCTTCAAGCTTCTTGAGGTTGGGCAGCCGCTTCAGCACCTGCACAGGGCACCAGCAACCACCATCCCTGTTGAAGAAGTGCTGGTTGCTTGCACAGCTTGCAACATTCTCCTTGACAACTGCATGCATGATGTGCTTCAAGCTGAGTGGCTGATGCTATATCTGCAGCTCCTGTGATATATGACTGTTTGGGCTACAGAGTCTGCAGGCGCAATGCTATCTTGCCAGCTCAGGCTGAAGTGTGATCACCGAGTCTGTCTCTGTTGTCAAGAGCTGCTGCACTAGCAACAGGATCAAGTAGGCATGCCATTGAGCGCAAAAGCCTTTTACATCACAATCTTGTAGCAGCAGACAAGCGGCTTCAAGGTCGGACTTTACCTCTACTCGATACTCTTGTATGGCGTTGCTATCCCTGTAGTCTGTGTACAGAGGATTCCCCACCAGCAGCAGCTCTTCAAGCTTATCCAGCCCTGCTAATCTGTCGAGCTCTGTCCAATCCCTGATCTTGTTGTTTGATAAGAACAGCACCCGTAAATTAGCCAGCTTTTCTACGCCACCCTGTGAGCATGCACGAGAACAGCAGCAGCAGTAGCAGGGCCATCCTGCGATGTATGACACTGACAGGCAGTAAAGCGGACACCCACGGGCTGCAGCAGCTCCAATGCCATAGATGCTGTTTAATTTTCAGCAGTACTGCCATGCGACTGCTAATGCTGCTCGGCTGATGCCGCTTGTTCCGTAAACACTCACCAGCTTTTCTATCTGATTATATGACAACCATAGCTCCTCCAGTGTGTCTGCCACTACATCAACATTCTCTATCTTCTTGAGCAGGTTGCGGCCCAAGGACAGAATCCGCAGATTGTCCATGCCCGAAAGGCTGCTGATCTTCTCTATGTTGTTGGTGGAGAGTGCCAAGTGTCTGAAAACAATGCAGGATATAGAAGTAATCAGGTGACCTCCTGGTTGGCAGCCAGCTGCTAAGCATCGGAGCCATATATCAGTGATCACGTACATAGGTACATTCCAGTCAGTATGACGCACTTGATAGGCCCATGCCCACCTGCACGCCTTCAAAGTTGACAGGGAGGCATCCATCTTCTCTATTGGCGGGCACTGGCCATAAAGCTCCACCTGGGCATAGACCCGACCATCTCCGCTTTCAGATGCATTCCAGCATGGCAGTTTAAACGAACACAGGTTGCAGATATCTTACCTTCTCCATCTCGGCAGCATTCGCACCCTGGGTCTCCTCCAGCTTCTTGAGAGCATCTTTGATAGTGGTGGCTTTCGCCATAGCGTTGCAGGAGTAGCTTTATATTTTTATTACTGAGTGCTCAGGTTTCAGGTGCTGGATCAGCATCACGTAGCAGTTTTGCTGTGTCTACGGCTTGGAGCTCGGCATAGAAACAGCCTGCGGCTGCATGATATACACAGGCTGCAATCCAAGATCTTTGTACAGATTATGGCTCTCCCGAATGCTCCGAGCTTGTGAGCAGGACAAGGTGACCTTGAAGGTCAAACGTAACAAGCCCGTCTTTTCCATCTACTACTGGTTTGGTGAAGATCTCAGGCGTCCGTCGCAGTCCATCCTGTGTGAGTATACGGACGTTCGCCGTCGCAAGTCTGCCCTGCAGCTGATGGTGAGTGCTTTTGATAAGCCCAGCAAGATTTAAATCACACTGCGTGCCAATGAGCGTTGGGGCGTCATGGAGGGTCACCTGATGGATGAATTTGCGGCATTATATGATTTGGGACAATAATGCCAGTCGCTGGCCAGCAGAGTAATGCAGCTGCAGACCCACCAACAAGGCCACAAGGACTGCTGTCTGGCTACAGAGAGCAAGACAGTGGCGACAAACATCGTGCATTACCCAAAGCGCGGCAAAGGGATGACGTACAGCCTTACAGACCGTCATCAGCAGCCCATGCCGCGAGGCAACATGTTGCCGGCAAGCTTTCCCAACCCATCAGCAATCAGCATCGCCCAGCAACAGCAGCAGTGCATGGGAGGCCATACAGTACAGCCGCCCCTGACAATGTTACGAGTGCCGCAGCACTTGCCGTGAAGGGATCTAGAAGCAGCTCTGCTCATGGCCAAATGGGCTCTGTTAACCACGCTGCAATGGCCAGGCTCAAGCAGCAGCTGGCTGGCCTTGCTTCCATCGGCAATGTACAGCTGCAGAGCCTCAAACCAAAGATGACATCGGTTTCAAGTCCGCACACAGTTGATGCATGTGCTGAGCTAGAAGCCAAGGTGAGGTCACAGACCAGAGTAGTCCCACTCAGCAGCAAGGGCAATGTGCTGGGCTATAGATGTTCAAGTTGTGTATGATTGAAACAGTTCTATTTGCATCAGGTCAGTGACGACAGGCTGAGGGACGTGTGCTGACAATCAAGAACTATCTGGCATCCAAATGTCTATTATTACAGGTTCTTGATGAGCTGCAGCTGCTGCAGCATCAGACAGATCTTACTTACAGCCAAGCCCGACAGCAAGCGAGTAGCACACCTGCAGCAAGGAGCAACAGCTGCCACACACCAGCAACAACATCAGGTGCTGCAGCAGCTGACGAGCACAGCTGCAGTGCACCAGAGGCTCAACACAGCAGTCATCTTGAAGATCAAGCAGCTGGGATATGCAATCCTGCTGGATGCTCAGAAGATGTCGCTGCTGGAGAACATGCAGCATCAACGTGTGTTTGGCAGCTCCATGACCCCATCCAATACGATGAGAAAGCAGCCAGAGCAGAGGTAGCAGCAATGGGGGAGTGGGTTGCAGAGCAGGATGTACGATGCACAGAGGTAAGGACCAGAAGTAGCATCTGCTAGCAGAAGCTTAGGAATTCCCAGAATCTGTGGGAGAACTGTTGGCAGAATTGTTGTCAATCTTAGCTTCCTTGGACAGTACAAATCTTTGCACCCCCACTGGCCTTTGCTGCTATAGGACCATGGTTCGCCACTTTTGTATGCTGTCCCAACCAGCAGCATTGAAGCCAAATCACCATCAAGCTCTGTACGTCCTACACCTCATTGGCCAGTGTGTTGACTGCTTCACAATCTGTATCATTGTGCCGCAGCCCAGCATAGCTGCGCGTTTCAGCAACAAGGCAGTTGCCGCTCGCATCAGCCAGCTGCAGTCACAAACCCAGGTTCTGCAGTTTCAACGTCAGTTTTATGAGTCAGCATTGTCAGAGCTACAAGCCCATCCCATGTACGGCAGCCGTGCATGCTGGCGGCAGCAGCATCAGGCAGCTCTCATTGCTGCATTTGAGGCAGAAGCATCAGCACAGCCAGGTGCTGCCAATAAAGCTCCACCTTCTCCTGGTAAATCGCCCAGGTCACCCAAGAAGCATGTAAGCACCATACGCCATGATTTCACGTCGACCACCATTGCAACTGCACTCTACCTGCTTGGTCCTTCTTGCACGTGCGGCATTCCGCAGCTTTCAAGACAACCTCTTGTTGTGGCTGGATGGCATCACTGCCCAGGCATGAGCACCTGCTTCGCTGTGCCATCATGTTTTGAGGCACTGCTGGTGCAAGTCTCACCAAATTCTCAACAGTTCAAAGCCATGTTTCCTTGCCTGCAGAGGTCCAATTGGGGTCCTTCCCTTGCTGGGTGGTCAGCCAATCCAGCGGCAACATATCAACAGCCTGGCAGCTGTCGTAGTAGTTGCAAGGCTGAACATGATGATGGCCTGCATTTTGGCAGCTCCCTCTCCGAGCGCAGCAGCAGCAGCAGCAGCAGCAGCAACTGCAGCACAGATGATGATGGTGAGGTGAGCTGCGGTACTGATGCCAGCGTGCCTTGCAGCACAAGCAGCAGCAGGCATCATCAGCAGCAGGATTTAAGCATCAGCGAAGGTGCAGCAGAGCCCACTCGTGTGCAACTGGAGCCTCAGTCTCGTTATAGGAGGCATTTGAGCGTGATGAAAGCAGCAGCAATCACAGCAGCTGAAGAGGCAGAGGAAGCAGGGATCTGTCAAATGGGAGGCTACACCGGAGGTGCTGCGGCAGCAGGAATGGCCAACTTGCGCAGGTAATAGCCTGTAGTGCATCTTCACTTCTGCCTTGCACTTCTAACGTGTTTGATACTGTTGCAGGACATGCATTCTTGGCACCCTTTTAGACTCCTACCCTGTTGGTTGTCCACAGTGTGCAGCTTTGATTGCTGTCAAGCTATGTGTCACATCAAGGAATTGCCTGCTTATGCCAGGTGCATCAGTCGCAGCAGTGATGTGCTACAGCTTTCGCACAGCGGTCTGCGGCCACATCAGCTGGACAAGATTGCAACAGCATTGACAGAAGCGCCCTGGATCAAGAAGCTAGACCTATCAAGTGAGCTGATAGCGTTTCAAGTGACTGATTCCTTTATGGCAGGACTGCTCCTGTTGCTCCTGGCCCAGTGCCAGCTTTTGCAGTGCCCTTTCTGAGCACACGGGCATTGATATGTAGCTGGGTGCAGTTGGCAGGATGCTTTGGCCATGACACTGCTTGTGACTGCAGGATGGAGCCCTGATGTTTTGAAGGAATCACAACACAACTTAAAGCACACAATCCATGGCTGCATTCTAGGAATGTCAGCAAATGATCTCTGGTCTTATGCACCGCAGACAACCTTCTGACTGACCAAGCAGTAGCTGATCTGGCAAGCCTGCTGCTCAGCATCCCATCAGCTGCAGCTGTAACACACCTAGATCTCTCACAGAACCAGCTGCTGACCTGGGGCTGCTGTGCTGCCCTCATGGTGTTGCTGACGTGTCCATCACAGCAGCCGTTGCAGCCCAGCAGCAGCAGGAGTGCAGCATCAGCTGAAGGCAGCAGCACCAGCACCAGCCGGCGACCAAGCCAAGCCCCAAGCCTGAGTGTTGCAGCGGACAGCAGCGCCTTGAACGACCCTGCCACGTTCTTTGCACAAGGATTGACAGTGGCACCTGCAGCAGCACCAGCAGCACCTGGTGCCCAGTACCTGCAACTTGTGCTGTTGACACTTGAGGGGGTCACCTTGGGTGATAAAGGCGCGACAGCACTTGCTGCTGCTCTGGCAGCAAACAGCACAATACAGGTGGGAAGGGCTGACCACAGTATCAATCATTTAAGTCCCCGCTTTCAAACAGATGGCTTGTGCTTGGGATAACCAGGCCTTATTGGCACTGTGCAACCGACCTCAAGCTCTAGGTTTACATAACCCCGGTGAACACAACTTGTATGTCTTGGGAGTCGCTCATCTGCTGTGGGCAATTCTAATGTTGGTGCTACATTCCATCTTCAAGGCAGGCAAAGGGGAACTATGCTGGGCGCTTCCACCAAGGTGGTGCCTCTAGTACAGCCAGCCAGCCAGCTATGCATGTGAAACACATCTGCATGGCAACAGAAATCAAGCCTGGATGGTGTTGCTGTGTAGGTCCTGCACTTAGCTCGTTGCGGTTTACGTGACATTGGTGGGGCGGCTGTGTGCACTGCCATGCGGGAACACTCCTGCATGTGCGAGCTTGACCTCGGCTGGAATGCCTTGGGGCACAATACTGCTCGAGCAGTTGAGGCGGCGCTCAGGTGACTCAGGGCGATCACATTCACTTAGGGCTTAGGATGGTGGTTCCCAAGTGCACTTACATATGTAACACCATACATAAAGTGCCTGCTTGCTTGCTACATTGGGTGTGCTTTCAGTGACTGCCAGACTGCTCTCTGTGGACGAAGGCATACGGGAATGGAAAGGCTGCTTCAACAGCCTCATTGGGTTGCTGTGCGGAGTATATTAACTGCCGTGCTGTCGACCTGCAGGTGCTCCACATGCCCAATATCCTGGCTCACTTTGACACACTGTGGCCTTGACGACAGGGACGGGGCTCGCATACTAGACGCACTGACTCCTGCATCTTGCATACTATCATACAGCAGCAGCAGCAGCGGTGCAAGCATATCCAGCAGCAGCTGTACCAGCAAGGATGGTTGTCCTCTCAGGAGCAATTGGAGGTGGTTGGATCTGTCATACAACAGCCTGGAAGGAGGTGCAGCGCTGGTGGCTGCAGCAGTGATCACTGCAGCTGCAGCAGAGGCGACATCCAGCAACTCACCAATCCATACTGAACAGCAGCAACACTGCCCAAACAGCAATCACACCTTGTTATCTGCACTTAGGAGTAGTGCTGGGTGCAGTGGTTGCCCTAGTGGCAGTTTAGACAGCAGATATTGCAGCAATCCTGCTTGCAGGACGCTGTTGCTGGATGGCAACCCTCTTGGGGTTTCTGGGGTGAGGTGCATTGCAAGGGCGCTTGCAGGACACCCCTCAGTCGGAGTGTTTGCAGCCTATGACAGGAGCAGGAGTGCTTCTGAGCCTTCAGATGGTGCAACAAACGATGTAAACAGCAGCCGTATGCCGGCAGAGTTAGAGGCAGAAGCGTCCCTGGCGCTTACTTCCAAGATTGAGCAGAAGCAGCCAAACAAACACCAGCACCAAGGGCAGGAACAACAGCAGCAGCTACACCTGCATGTGGGGATCGCAAAAGTCACACTAGTGGCTAAAGAGAAGGGTGTTAGGGCCAGCATGAGAGACTGGCATGCCAGTGTGGCACCAGCAACACAGGTATGGACAGATCAGATTGCAGAGCCTGAGTCAGGAGCAGCAGCTACACTGCAGTTTGAAGTAAGGCAGAAAGACACAACCAGGATCTCTCTGCAACTGCGATCCTCAAACACATGTTTGCATTGGACAGAGCTCATGTTGTACTTCCCTGCTGAAATAAGCCTTAAAAGATGATTTGAAGGGCGATATTATGCAGGTTAGTTGATCATCGGTGACAAAGCACGCATATCCTGGCTCTGTAGCTCTGTTGCCCTGCACTGCCCTCAGGTGCCGACGCTTCTTGATGCTTTAGAGACGCCCAACACAGCCAGAGGCAAAGTCCCTGGAAGCAGCAGCAACAATAGAAACAGCGGCAGCAAAAAAAGCGGCAAGGATTCCATCAACTCTGCAAAAGCAGGCAACAGCAGCAAACCACCCAGCAAAGCGCCCCAAGCAGCTGCAGGCCAGGAAGCATCAAAGCCTAGTCATCTGTTGATCACTGAGTCAGCAGCAGGCTTTGACCTGGCATGCCCCGGGGGCCAATACAGCTTGAATCTGACGCATCCTGCTGTCCGCCACCTGGTGCATCAGCTGGTAGAGAAGAGGAACAGGTTGCAGCATATGCAGCAGCAAGTGAAGGAGCAGCAGCAGCACCTGTTGGCGGCTGCTATTGGTGCTGAGCTCAACCAGGGCAACAGGAGATCGAGTGTTGCAGGCCCTGGTGACGGCAAGATGCCTGAAGGTGGGCAGTGAAAACATATAGCAATTGCAACTTAACCGTCATCACTTCAAAGCAGTACACGCTGCACCTGTCAGATGCCATTGGTATAGGCAAGACCGAATCTGACCTAAGGCTTGCACAGGTCTGTGCCAATGATGTGGACATGCTGACAGCTTACAAATGCTTTGAAATCCGTGGCAGTATGCAACCTATGCATGCTGTATTGCATCTGAGAGCGTGCCTGGTTTGTGATATGCTGAAATATTTGTAACATTTTTGGGTGATATACTCTTGGTTGCTGACCATTTAAATGCAGTTTTAGATGTCTCGATGGTGCATGCATGGATACTGGTTGCCATTACACCTGCAGACAGCAGCGGTGCATCCAAGGCACAAAGCAGACGCGTCACCAGGACAGGAAGCACTGCAGGAGCAGCATCAGCAGCAGGAGGAGGAGTCCCAGCAGTGGTTGCCTCACGTCCTGCCTCTGCAGCACCGGCCAGGCAATTTAAACGGCGGACCTTCAGCTGCCCAGTAGAACCTCCAGCACTGATCGATGTGAAGCTTGACGGAAAGCTTATCAAACCGGAGCAAGTCCTGGAGCTGCAGCCCTGGTACAGGCCACCTGCACCTGGTGCTAGCAGCAGCGATGGTACATCTGCTGGGGTTTTGAATGGCAGTAGCGCTGCTGCAGCTCCTGAAGCGGGCGTTAGTGTAGCAGGGGATGGTGCTGTTGAAGGTGGATACACAAGTGGATCTGGGGGGCGGAAGCGGTGCAAGAAGCACTTCAAGCAGTTGACATTCACTGTGAAGGCCGCTGCTGTCCTGGCAGGTCATGAGCCACCGGTCATGCCAGAGCAGCTGCAGCAGTGGGCTATGCAGGTGGGAAACTAAACAAAGGGGGCTCTGGGTACTAGCAGCTGGTGCCGTGTTACTCGTATTTATGCAGCAGACTGTGGTTGCCTGCCGGATGATGGCAGGGCACAGCTGATGAGCCCTAGGGGCACCTGTTGCAAGTAAACCAATGCAGCTGAGCACCAAGTGACCTGCAATTGGCTGGTCAGTAGAACCTTGAACTGTTGGTTTCACCTTGAGCCATTGCAGCGTGAGACTGCTGTAGAAATTTGCATCATGCTGACTGAAAGCTGCCAGTTGGTTGCTTCTTCCGTCTGCAGGCCATGTCTGACGCTTCTGTGAGCGATGTATGGAAGCTGCAGCTGCTGGAGCTGCTGCTACCAGACTGGCTGCTGACTCCACAGCAGGCAGTGGAACTGCTGGGCATGTTTGACAGGTGAGCCCTTCAATTCAGTGTCATGCTGCTTCCTGAAACACTAAGAACCTGATGCACTGATGGCATGTACGTGATGATGGTGATTGCTACCATACTTGGCCATGGCAGGTGTGCCATTAGCCCTGCGCTGAATGCTGCACAGGCGGAACTCAACATACATCCTACCATCCTCACTTTGTGACAAGGGTAGAGGATGCATGTGCATTCTGCTTTACACATGTGTCCTGCAAGCAGGGAGTTGGGTCAAGAGGAGAAGCTGTCTGCTGCTGGTCTGATGTGGGCTCACCTAGTCCAGCCCATGGACTTCTGGGAGCATGTACTGCCACTGGCACTCAAGGCGCAGCATCAACGCCGCTTCAAGGACATGTGAGCTGTCTGCGGGTTGTTGGCGGTATGCTTGCTTGCAACCTGTTGCAGGAAGCTCCCGCAGCATTGACCTTTCAAGCCTTGAGCACAGTTTGTAACTTCCACAAAAGCAACTTCAATAACTCCTGCAGTGCTCTTCTCAGAGCCAAGGTTTCATGGCAGAGGATGGTATGATAAAGATGCACTGCACAGTGTGATATGGTACAGTATGGTAAAACTAATCAGGCCAACACCAGGCCAACACACAAACACGGCAGTACCAGTGATTGATTGGATCAACTACAACAGGTGGCTGTCTGGATCACTGTAATTATAATCATATTCATTATGATAGTATATGTTATGATAATGATTATTATGATAGTATGAAGTACGTTCAATGCACCTGGTTCTGCTTCACAGGCTTGGTCCTCAGCTGATGGCATTTGACCGGCAAAACCTCACAGGCTCCTACACGCTGAACCTGGGTTGGCCGGTCCACAGGGCAGTGGCTCAGCGGCTGCAGAGTGCAGCACTGCAGGATAACGCGACTTCTGAATGCAGGTAAGTGCAGTTTCAGAATGCAGTTAGGGTCACAGCACCATCTCCTCACAGTACAATGCTGTTGAATACATTACGACTTACAGAGCTGTGCCCGTTGATTAGACAATCCGCCTGCGAAACATCGGGCGCGAGGCTGATGGCAGTAAGTGCTATGGCTGATGATATTAGTTATTACACAGCTGTGCCCGTCCCCAGTCCAAGACCATTGAGCCATCAGCGATGTGCATGAGAATTGATATCTCTATCTCTAATCGTACCCAATCACTTCTAGTACAATGTTAGCAGATGAACCCACCTGGCACTTACTATCAAATTCCAGCAACTTTGGCAAGATCTGAACCTGCCAGGCCGGACCTCTACTAGACCTTGTAGTATGAGCAAATGCGTTCATCACCACTCAACGTCCTGTGTAGATATGCTGCTGATTGTCAGTCGTGGTGACATGCCATGCCACTTTGGAAGTCTTGTCCTAATTGCTATGCATGTAACCTGCCTTGCAATGTTTGCACCTGGGTGTCAAGCACAGCTGGTGCTTCTTCAAGTGCCTGCATTCTGAGCAGTGTCTAAAGGCTTGTCATCTTTGGAAATGCTGCTTACAGGTACTACCTGTGTTGGCGCAACACCACTCTTGACGGCGTTGCTGTGCAAGATGCTGCTATTGCCCAGCTCCAGAATTTTGCTATACCCCCCAGCGGTACACTCAAGCTGGACTATGTCAGTTACCAGGTAACAGCAGGGCTGTTGACAGTCACACATGCAGCTGGCGTATTGTGACGGCCACAAATGCAGCTGGTGTTCTGTTGCCAAAGTTCTCCCCAGTGCTGGCACAACACCTGTGTGAGCTTCATGAAGATCTGATCGGCCATCACAAGTCCTGCAGGCATTCAGCAGGGGGCATGCCTTCATTGACAACCTACTAGCATCCAACGCTTTGGCATGCAGATCTCAAAAAGGCTGTCTGACAGCATCACAGTTGCCATGTCTTGTTACCATAGTAGTACTGTATACAGTTGTGTATACACTTGTGCTTTGCAAGAGCTGTTTACACTACCCAGTTTTGAAATGTGGAAAATTTTACTGTTTTCTTGCACAGGTGCCTAGTCCTGCATGGCCCCCAGCATCTGCTGATCAGCTGCGTGTGCTGCTAGCTGGCCTGAGGGCCTTGCAGGCTACTTATTGCAGGTCAGCAGCACTACCCGACTCACTGGCACACTTGCTTGAAAGCAGCAACAGAGCATATGCCACGTCTTCAGAAGGCTTTATTTAGCGCCCTGCTTACTAAGCACAGCAGCTGCTGGCTGCAGTACTCTCAACTGCAGCGTTGAAGCGAGCCTCCCTTTTGAAGGCCAAGATGTAATCACCAGAGCTAGCCCAGCTAGCAAGCAAAACACTTATGCTTGCTGCCATGTTTGCAGGAGGCTGTTGGCACTGAGGGAAGAGTATCTGCCAGGCGGTCTGAGGAGATCAGAGGAGGAGGAGAAAGCAACAGCAGCAAAGGCACGGCTTGTCAGGTGAGTCTCATGACGGAGCCTTGATAATGACCTATTGCCATGCTGCGGCGCAGAATTTGGTAATTGACTGCAGCCTAAAAGCTGCTCTATATGGTGGTGCAGGATGCATAGGACCTCTGCATTGTGATTTTCTTAACATGCTCCCGTAGTAAATCCAGAAATTCATAAAGAAGAGGTCATGTATACATCCTGCACCATACACCACATAGAGCAGCTTTCTCAAGTGACTTGGTACTGCATGCCATGAGTAGCACTCATCAGTGTTGTAGCGCAAGAGATGACTTATAGTAAGCTTGCATGCTGAGTGATTGAGATTGCAAACCATCCAGATCAGTGTGGCTGAATGATTTGTGGTACACACACTGCTGCAGCACCAGGAGACCAACCAAAGGAGGTGCAATCAACAGCACTGCCCCGAAGACAGCTGATCCGCTACTGCAAACAGCAGCGGCAGCTGCCAGTGACCTCACCTTTGTAAATGGCAGGAGCATCCTGCAAGAACATCAGGAGCCCACTCTGTTGGTTGAAGCAGTCCCCTGGTGGAAGGCCAGCGGCTTGGATCCCTCAACTCTTCTTCTCAAGTTCAGCGATAAATTATCTGCTGCTGGATTTGCACATGGAAACAGTTTCAGTACAGCTGGTGGTGGTGGTGAGACAACTGAGAATGGTATATGTGGCGGATCTAGCAGAAGAGCTACTAGGGAAAGGTCGCCTTCTGCAGCTGCCATACAGAAGCACAGGCCGGGGAGTGCCGCCGCTGTCAGTAGGCCAAGCAGTGCTGCTGCTGCTGTCAGCCGGCCAGGCAGCGCTGCCAGAGCAGCTGATCTCAGTGCTGCTGGTGATGCTGCTGCGGTCAGCAAGTCCCTGGGCAGGACCAACAGACCGGCGACCCGCAGCAAGGCTTCTCGGGCCTCACAGCACACTGCCAGCGGCAGCAGTGCTCTTGCCTCTGCTGCTGCAGCAGGCAGGTCAGCAGTGACAGATGAGGAGCTTCTGGCAAGGCTGTTGGCAGCGGCTGCTCCACAGGAAGTTGCAGCAGTGTTTGCAACCTTGACAGAGAGTCATGCTGCTGCTGTGATGGATCTGCTTGCGGGGATGCCATCGGGACCTGCAGCTGTGGCAGCCCTGCTGGAGTGCTTATCTCCAGTGGTTTCTGCCAGGTAGGGCCCCTGGCAGTTCAGCTTTGAAAGCTGACTCTGATAGCAATATGCTTTAAGGATTTGTGCTTTGAAGTTGACTCAAACTCTCTTGGAAGTCTTGTAATTGGAAGGGTTGAGCTGAAGCAGAACTAGGCAGTGTGCTGTAGGCTGATCAAACCAGGGCGCATGTAGATGCACAGCATTGCCTGCAAGCAATGCTGCTGTTGCTGTTTTGAAGGTATGTGGAAAGGATTTGCAGGTGCTTGACTGATGTGACAAGCCACAGTGGTGCCCTCCCAGCAGCAGTACGAGCTCAGGTGACACCACTGCTGAAGCCAGCTGTTGCAGATGCCACCAAAGAGGTGAGTACAGTATGCATCTTGATCTACAATGCAATGTATCTAGTGACAGCAAAGAAGCTCTGCACTGGGTGTCTTTATGCTGTCAACTGGGCTTTTGCAGTGGCTGGGCTGATCATCAGTGCCCTTCTGGGTTCTACCAGCATGAAACTGCTAGCATGTTATTGTTAGTGCTGGTGGCTCACCTACAGCAACGACCTGCAAGGTTTTGAGTCGATACCAGATGGCCATTGATAGCACAGATAGTTTCGGGGGTAATCCATCTGCCAGGGCTTGCCTGCAGGAACTGCTGTGTTGACCAACACTGTTAACAGGCTGCACTATATATAATCAAGTCACCCATCAGCCATTGCAATCCTGCAATCGACCCCGCGCCCATATTTGATATTAATAACAGTAAGGTAAATTGACCAACAGACTGCTGTATGTGCATCTGCACCCCTTGCAGGTTGCTGGGCTGGTCTGTGAAGCTGCTCGTGTCCGCTCAACTCAGCAGCTGCTGCTCATCAGGCAGTTTGCTGCCCAGACATCTGGTGTCAGCTGTGAGCAGCTGGTGAGCATCCTGCGGCTGTTGGCTGTGCAGGGCCAGGCTCAAAGGTGCGGGGTGATTGTGGCGCTGTGGAGCAAGGTGGTTGATAGAAGCAGTCTGGTGGAGGTGAGTCAGTCATGCTTGCAGATGGACAGTTGCAATACTGGCGATCAATCAAGTTGCATTGAGCTGTTCAACAGCTGGGGTAGCTTGGGCACGGCCAGGTTTGAAGGATTTCCAGAGGCCTGCCAGCAAGTTGGTTTACACTTGTGTACAAAGCAATGGAGGGCATTAGATAGATGCTTGTGCAGATATATACTGCTGTCAGCACGCACTGTTGCTGGCTTGACACGTTCGCTACATCTGTGTGCCCGTACATGCTGCAACATACGTGCCGATTGTGTTACACGGTATATACCTCTGACCACTGGGGCACATGTGTGGTTGTGTGTGGTTGTTTGCTGGTTTAGGTGTTTGAAGGGCTATCAGGTGCTGAGCAACTGGCTCTGATGTCAGCACTGGGCAGCTATCATGTATGGTCTACACTGGCAAAGCCCGATGGGCTGCACTTCAGGCTGGACCTGACACAGCCTGAGCAGAGGGACGTTGCAAGAGAAGTTGTCAAGGTGAGTTGATGAAATTATTTGGCAGTCTGACCCAACTTGGGTCCATGAGAAGGCACTTCAAGTCCATTTCTTCGCCGAGAGGCTTGACAAGCTCAAGCAGCGATGCGTTGCAGACGTTATCATAACATGAGGTGTGCTGCGTATGACAATGATCTCGCTGTAAGAATGATGAGGCTGGTATGTGGCACGGCTTGCCTGCTCTTGTGAGGCAGACTTAGACTCAATTGAGCTTGATAAAGCAAACTGCTTCATACTACATGGCATAGTGGTATGCCCTCGGTGACTCATCAGGTTGGCAATATTCGATCAGGAGCGACATTGAAGTGCGATTCTGTAACATGATAACATGTTGTGACTGACAGCAGGCTATCTGCACACAGCCTGCATAGACATAGACACACACCACTGCACATGTTCCTGCTGTGCACAAACATCGTACATGACTGTTATGCTTGCAGGTTGCTGTGCGCCGCTCACTGTCGGAGCGTGCTGCCAGTGGCGCCCGCGTGCACCACTTGGAGCACTTCACGGCTGAAGGCAAGCCAGTAGTGGACCCAGAGGACGACAAGCTCTGGCTCAGCATGGAGAGCAAGCACACACTGCTGGAGTTCAACTTTGCTAGGACCTGGGAGCAGGAACTGCATCTCATGGTAGGAGCCGTCAAGAGGATTCAGCGGGCCTGGAGAAGGCGCAGTCTGCAGCGGCAGACCATGTCAACTCCAGGAGTCAGCCCTGCTAGCAGTAGGCCGCAGACTCCTGGCTCAGTTGCTGCAGGGTTCACGGGGGCTGAGCAGTTGAATGGCAGAGGGTGTAGTAGGTCTTCTGGGCTCTCAGAATTCAGCAGTGGTGTGTCTTCCGGGTATAGCAGTGAGCTGACTGGGGCTAGCAGTGCAATGTACACTGCAGTCTCAGGCAGCTCCTTTCTGTCAACGCCACTGTCACTGTCGAGTTACATGTCTGATGCGCCATCATTTACAATGGATGCACAGCAGCAGCAGGAGGCGTTGATTGGTGGCGGCTCACCAGCCGGTGCCACACAGCAGGCAGCCGGTGCTGGTTATGCAGCAGCACCTACAGTAGGCAGCTACTTTGCGTCCTTAGGAGCATCACAGCAGAGTCTGTTGGCAGCAGTTGCAGCTTCTGGGGCTGTTGTTGACAGCTTGGACCTTGGGACTGGGTTGCTGTACAACAAGATATCCACAGGGCACGGCAGCGATACAGCAAAGCCAACACCCAGACTGTTCTAGTGTCTGCCCGTGTCACATGGTTGGAATTTCCAACCACAGAACTGGATTGGCCCAGTGTGGTGGTTGTCACTTGGCAGATTGATTCAAACCTGACAGGCTTGAAGTCGTAACTTGAAGTGGATTACGTGTAAGGCTCTTCAAGTCCCCAGCTCCAGATTTTACTTTTGAACAGGTCACAGATCTGTCCAGACACCTTGCATCCGGACCCTATCCATGTGGACCTCGGCACAGATGTACATAGCATTTCAACATGCTGCATGGCTCAATTTCTTTTACAGAATTGGGCAAACCATGGCCTTTATGACGAAGCCTTATGAGCCTGGAACAAGCTCGCAAAGGGCGGGCTGCGCTTGTGTACCTGACAACGTTGTCATCAGTTGATCCACGTGGATGCGGCTGTTCCCAGCTTAAGGGCTTAAGCCTACAGCGGGAAATTCCCGCGGCGCCATGGCCGGTTCATTCAAAATGCTATGCATTAACAGTCGCCAAGTCATTCAAAATGCAGTCAAACCACAGTCAGGCAGGAGAGCGACATATGCCATAGGTATATATATGGTCAGGACTATATAGTCAGGATATATGGCTTGGCGTGCTAGGTATGTTAGCTGTTCAACCCACTGGTAATCATGATCATGGTTATCAACAGTCAAACCACAGCCACATGCAGGACATATCCTTGACATGTGGTCCTGTGCACACGCACCTGCAGTTAATGCTGTGGCACAGCTGACTGTTTAGCTCAACGTAATGATACCGTCATCTGCGCATTTGCAGCAGCCCCCACAACTGCTGGCAGTCAAGTTGCATGCCAAGTGGCAATACACATGCAAGCATGCCACGTTCTGCATCATCTGCGCTAGAGGCAGATTGCCGCCCACCATCTGAGCATCCATCACTGCTTTGCTGTGCTAGTTGCTGCTCTTCAGAGTCCTCCTGCAAGTTTGCTGATTGTACTCGTTCATATGTCTCTCTGACAGAGCTCAGGCCTCCGTTCACATCTTCCCAAGCGTCAGCAATGAGGTCACCCATAACCTGAACCCCAACTCTGCCAGCAGTAGCCCACTGCCTCACTCCCAGGCTATCAGCTGACAGACATTCCTCTAGAACTGCCTGAGCAGTCTCCCTGGCTTCCCAACTGCTGCAGCTGGGACCAGTCACTGCCCAGAACAGCAGCTTCCGCAGCTGCTGCAGGTCCAAGGGCAAGTGTGTCATATGCTTCAAGGACTTGATCGGCTTGCTGCTGCTGCTTGATTGGCTTCCTGCGGCCTTATCTGTGATGGCTGCAGCCCCTGTTGCTGCTGCTATACGTCTCAACAGCAGGTACACATGGACAAGATCATATGGGCCTTGCAGGTCATCTACCAAGTCCGACTGGCTGCCGCTGCTGCTGTTGGTTAGATGCTGCTGCAGCAGACACTTAGCTCCTACTGCTGCTACCATCAACGGCTGCAGGATGCTCATTAACATATTGAAATTTGGCTCTGCTGGTCCACCAGCCCCTGCTGGACCTCCCCTAGCAAATATAGAGTTCTGCCTAACAAGAGCTTCATCTCTACCGACCATTGCAATTGGTGGAATGCATGAGTCAGTAGTACCAGATGCCAGAGACTCAAAATGAGAGACATGCTGCTTCCCAGCTGCTTGATTGATAGCAGCTTCAACCTGTAGGAGTGCTGCCATCATGCAAGCAGCAGCACCATGAGCTGCTGCTGTGGAAGGGTGGATACATGAACCCACCCGCATCAGCATACCACCACCACCAGCAGCAGCAGCAACAGCAGAAGCACCAGCTGTTACCTGACTTGGAGTGATAGGCCTCCTACCAGTGCAGTACAAGAGACACTGCTTGCCTTTGGTATCACATAAGGCAGCAGCTTGCTGGGCAGCAACTGCAACCCACACTCTGAGCCTGTTGTTCATGTCGGCACTGGTACTGTCAAACTGATGCTGACAGCTGTGAGCCTTCTCCTGCTGCTGCTGCAGCATGCTGCAAATGCATCCTGCGGCTGCAGCAGCGGCATCTATAGCAGGACTTGTTGGTACATCAACAAGCAGCACAAGCCAGACAATCTGCTGCTGCTGCTGCATTGAGTTTGTTGAACTTTTGCTCCTGCCAACCTCTCTGTCCAGTAAAGACCTGCAGTACTGCAGCAGCTCATGCATGCTGCTGCTGCTGCTGCTGCTGCGGCTATGATCATCACTCACTGACATCAGCTGAGAGATCCTCCATGTGACAATGCTGCAAGATTGAAGCCCTGCAGCTACTGCTGCTGCTTGCATCAGGGACTGGGCATCTGCTGCATGACATCCTGCCACCACAATAGGCACAGTAGTGGGAGTGCTGAGGGCCAGCCTGCCCAATACCATTGCATCTGGCTCTGGTGCATACTGCTGCTGCTGCCTCCCAGCATCTGGCTCCGGTGCATGCTGCTGCTGCTGCTGTTGAAGATGGTTCAGCACACATGATGGTAGGCAGGCCATCAGATGCTGTTGTAACAACCCAACTGCTGCTTCAGTAATTGCTGATGCCAGCAAGGAACCAGCAGGAGTCACATCGTGCTCAACAGCGCTGGTAGCTGACTGCTGTTTGCTGCATGCTGCTTGTGAGCCTGTTGCACCAGTGGCCTGCAGGCCTGAGCTCAACTCCTGAGAGCTGTCTCTGCTGCTTCTGCTGCTGGCTATCCTGCTGTTGCTGCTGTCAGAGGAATCGTGCTGCCTAACCAATGCAGCCTCAACACTTCGTTTCACAGCTGTCAAAATCACACCACATGGTAAGGAGCAGCCACACTCGCTGCACTGTCGCAGCAGTTGGGCAACAACGCCAGCGAGAGCAGAGGCTAGGGGCTGCCACTGTGCTGCTAAGTGAGCGGTGGCAGCGGCAGCAGCAGTGCTGAGCTGTGCTGCTGCTGCTGATGTGGCGGACAAGTCTCTGGCTGACATGGCGAGGGACGCCAGCAGTAACGGTGTTGTGGCCGAGATGTGGAGGTCCTGTGGATTAACATACAAATTGTACAACAGCAACAGCACATCAACATTTCAACTTGTGAACCTCATTTGCCTTGAGCTTGCTGATGAGCACACAACTAATTTTTGTGACAGGAGATATTGCAGGTTTGGTGCATGATCATAACATTGCAGTGTTCTTTGTGCTGCACTGCCCAAGCATAGGATTGTTAACTCAAATAGTCTGTTCGCATTCCCTACTCTTGCTGACAGCAGCACAGAGCATGCAGCATTGCTCCATACACAAAGGTTTATCAAAGGGAGCTTGTGACTATGGAATAATTCACAGAGTCTGCATACATCATGCCAGTATGCTGATGTCATCAAGAAACTGCCAAATACTGTCCTGTATTCAGGAAGGGGGGGGGGGGGCTAGTGTGATTCCACATCAACGCATCTTGGCCTGAATGGATAATCAGTATTTAATCCACAATGGAGAAAAAAGTAAAAATAGTAAGGAATAATGTGATACATAGACATCGAATATACACAATATAGATGAATGGAAATAGATCAATAGAAATAATCCAAAAGTAAGGAATAATCTGATACATCAGCTGTGCTGACCTGGGTAAGCCTCCTGACCAGCTGGGCCTCATCGGCCACACACTGCTGCTGGGCAGCCTCCGCCTCCTCTGCTGCTGCCGCTGCTGCAGCTACCTCACCCATTGCTGCTGTCTCTAACACCACCTGCAGCACAACCTCAGGCAAAACATCTGAAGCAAGTGGGCTGTCTGGTACTGGCCTCTGGTTGTCAGTCAGCAACTGCTGTTGCGTTACAGCCTGACCATTATCTAGAACTTGGTAGCAGGTAGGAGCCTGGCTATGTGGTAGTGGATAACTACCTAGCAGCACATCTTGCTGCTGCTGCTGCTGCTGCTGCTGCTGCTGCTGGCCTCCTAAGTCTATGACCTGGCACAGCCCAACAAGCTTAGCTGGCACTTGGAAGTCAGAGCTAATGACCTGCACCACAAGCTTAGGATGATCCCTAAACCCTAGATCTGGTTTCATTGATGCAACTGCTGTTGCAAAACCTCTTCTGGAACCCTTGCTGTGTGATGCTGATGATGGCAAATGAGATTCAGCAGAGCAGCAGGTGCTGGTGACTCTTGCAGGGCTCAGTTTCCTTGCACGGCTCAAGCTGCCGCTCCTGGGCCTCATTTGACCACTGCCTCCTGCAGCAGCTACACTGCTTCCATCTGCTGCTGCTGCTGCTGATTGCAGGCCCCACCATGTGTGTAAGGATACTGCTGCAGTGGTCAGCCTCAGGACTTGTTTGCTGCCACATTGCAGCTGCAAGCATACACTCCGACCTGCCGCGAATGCCGTGTTCAGCTTTGATATCATAGCCGCCTCTAGTCCTGCTGGACTGATGTCATCATCTGTACTGTCAGTAACAGCCCAAGCTGGTACTAGCACCCAACTGCTGCTGCAGCCTTTAGCAGCAGCAGCAGCAGCAGCAGTCCGCTCATCACCACCGTCTCTCCCAAGGAGTACTGGTAGCAGCAGATTCCAAGGATCGCTGACCAGCAGCGGTATGCCAATGTCTGCAGATGCCAGCGCCGCTGCAGCAGCAGCAAACCTAATCTGCTGGCTCAGAGGAGCTTCTAGCTGCATCAGCTTCAAGCAATTTATCACTTCTGAGTCTGTGGGCACTGCTGCTGCTGCTGCTGCTGTTCTATGATGATTCAAGAGTTTCAAGAGATGCTGTCCCATTACAGGCTGGCCAGCCATATGGCGCAGCTGTGATTCACGGTTTGCCGCTGCTTCTGTTGCTGTAGCTGCAGCGGCAAGTGCCCTGGGTGCACTGCGGTCCACATCAGCAACTGCTGCTGCAATCTGCTGCTGCCATTCCGTCAGCAGCTGCTGCTGCATGTGTTTGGGCAGTCCACCTAAGTAGATGAGCTCAAGTGCTGCCAGGAGTGCAGTTGGCAAAACCTGTGTGAGATCTGTAGCCACCTGCAATGAACAGTCAACACCAAGTATTTGTGCATTGTAGGCCGAAAAATATGACATATTGATCATAAAATGCTTGCCCATTTCATGGGTAGATGAAACAGGCCACTTACTGGAGCTATGCACAACAGGTGCTCACAGACAGTACAGCAAGGGTTTAGGGTTTAGGAGCAAGGGGGGGACAACAGTGAGCAGAACAAAATAAGACAAGTACAGCAAGCACCAGTGACCAGCTGCTGTACAGCTGGAGCCCCTCCCTTCAGGACAACCAGGGGCAGCTCACGCCGGGTGTGATGCATGATTGTTTCATAGATTTTCAAACTACCAGTTATTTCTATAATATATTCCACTTGTTGCCTTTAGAAAAGAGTGTCTTTGTTCTGAGTGAAAGATTTGTGTTAACAATAGTCCCTGAGCGGAACTCAACTGACTGCACCAGCTGAGATGCATACATTTGCTGAGCTGCATACATCTGCTGAGATGCATACATTTGCTGATTCGGCAATGACATGCATTTAACAGCAATCATCTCTACATTGTTGGTGTATGAAAGGCTTCAGGCTGATGGTATTGGATCCAATACTCTGTATGAATATGATTGCATAAGTAACAGCCATTGATGTGTGTATTTGATATTTAAATATTCATAGATTATTTTTTGTGATTGTTTATTAAAGCTGCTGGAGTCGGTCAGCCCACTCACCTCCTCATACATCTCTGTGTGCCCCTTGTCTGCCAGCTGCTGCAGCTGAACCTGAAATCCCAACAGCAGCTCTAATCTGGACCCAACCAGACCAGCTGCTGCACAACTGCTCATAGCTACAGGTGCTGCAGAACCTCCTGGCGGTCTTGATTCTATCATGCCTACGTCCTCCTCCTGCTGCTGCTGCTGCTGCTGGCGGTCGTTTGCGATCTGCTGTTCAAGCACCATGTGTGTCTTGCAGATTTTAGCCAAGCAAGCTTCCAGGGAGGCTCTGCGCATCACCAGTGGGCGTCTTGCTTCATTGAGCAGCTTAGGCAGCAGCTGTAGGACATCAAACGGTTTGGAGAGGGGAACAGCAGCGTTGGCCAACCCAGTGGCCCATGCCTGCTGACCGGCATCAGCTGTTTCACAGCAGCAGCAGCAGCAGCTGCTGCTGCTGTGAGTGGTGTATAACGAGTCAAAGGCTTGCAAAGCAGAGTCGTGTATTTCCGCTAGAGTTGCGGCAAGCTTTTCAGCGAGATGCCTTGCAGCTGACTCGCTTGGCACAACAGCAGCAGCAGGAACACCACCCGTTATCAGTTTGGGAGCTGCTGCTTCTGGATCTTGAAGCTGCTGCTGCTTGCTGCTACTGGGTGAGTTTGCGTCTCCTGGAGGTATTTCTATTGAACGTGGTCCTGACCTCCATACCCCTTGTAGCTTCTGCTGCTGCACAGACTGCTGCTGCTGCTGCTGCTGTACAACGCTGTATGCATGAGCATCCTTGACATGTTCCAACAGCAGAGAGCCACAAGCAGCCACGAGCAAGGCCCTGCAATCTGCTGCTAGTTGCTCCTTCAGTTGAGCTGCTGGCAGCGACAGTGTGTAGCATTGCTGTTGGAGATCTGGCAAGGCTGCTGCCAGCTGCTGCTGCTGCTGAGGCGTGCACAACACAACAAAGCACAATGAGACATCCACAGCGACTGCTGCTGCAGTACCTGGGCCATGGCAGCTGGCACAGCCACCAGCAGCAGTCGGACCAAGGTTAGGCTCCTGCTGCCTTCCCATCTGCAGCTGCTGCTGCTGTGCAGTGCACGGCGTGTTCCAATCACCCCTCGAATGCGATGGCGGCGGTTGCTGGGACTGGGGCTGATGCAGGACGCTGCTCTGGTTGTCGTGCTGCTGCTGGTGCTGAAGTGATTCTAGCACTAGGTGAGTGCAAGGATACCGCCCCGACCACCGCTGCAGGAGCTCTACAGCAGTGCCATGTACAGGGTCAGCTGCATGCAAGTCCAAGACCACCACTTGCAACACCTGCTGTCTCACTGGCTCCACCATTGCAGCAGTATCAGCATCTGCTGCTGCTGGACACGAGCTGCCTTCATCAGCTGCTGGTCGTTGTGCAGAGGAACTGCTGACTCCACAAACAGCAGCTGATGATGATGGTGAGAGCGCGTGCTGCTGCTGCTGCTGCTGTGGGAAGCTTTCAGCGTTGGAAGCAGCGAATGAGGTTCCCAGGCTGTCTGCGTCACTGCTGCAACTGCTGGCAGTGCTGCACCTGGCGACAGCAGCTGCCATTGCTGCCTGGATTCTATCAGCTTCAGCAGCAGCGGCTGACCGTGCAGCATGCTGCACAGCCGATGATATGTGCTGGTCTGCCAATGGCACATCATGTGGCATCAGATGCAGCACATTGGCTCCCAGTGCTGCAGCTGCTGTGGCTGCAACTGCACTCATGCCTGGCAACCAAGGCCCAGCAAGTACTGCTGCAGATGCTGCAGCTCCTCTAGCAACAAACTTCAGTGCAGCTGGTGACGAGCTCGCCGTCTCAGCTGCCACGCTGGCGGCTGGTTGAAGGGTTACTTGATGCTGCTGAAGGCACTGCTGAAACCACCACATCACTTTGTGTGCTGCTGTTGTAAATGCTGCACAAGGCAGCAGCTTACTGGCCCAGGTAAGATCTGTTGCTGACATCAAGCCGCCACTGACGCACTCACAATCTCTTTGGCAGCCAGGGACCTGTGCATGTTGCTCCTTGTCAGCATTAACTGTGCAGTAGGGACCCTGCCCAGTGCCTGTGACACCCTGAGCTGCCGCTGCCTGCTGAATCAGCAGCCGTTGAAGCTCTTGCTGTGCTGCAGCTACATGCAGTCCCTCCAGATTCAGTACAGGATCTCTGCCAAAGGCTGCCATATGCATCAGCTGCTGCAGCACGCAGTTTGAAACACCCTTGGGTACTGCATCAGGCCAAAATGCCTGCAGGAGAGCGGCATCGGACATGCTGCTGAGCTGGTGCCATGCTGCGTGAACATCTGCATCCCTGCTGCTGTTTGCATGGCGCTTCAGCAAGCCACTGGCATGTCTTTCACCCCTCCCGCTGCTCTGCATCAGCTGCCGGAGCGTGCTGTTTATCCAGCTGCTGTCGCTGGTGCTGCTGTTATTGATAGCCCCAGAGCTGCCAGGCTGAGGGCTTGCTGCAAGATCAATAGCAGCTGTCAAGCTGCTGTTTACAAACTGCAGTTTTAGGTTGATGTAGGCATCTGATGCAGAGCAGTTGGCAGGCGAAGGGCTGCTGTTGCGTGGCTGATCCATGAGCAGAAGGTGTTTGATGGTAAGGAGCAGGATCAACCGCTGCAGGCTTCTTTGCTGCTCCGCTGTTGCTGCTCTATCTGTCAGGTGCCTGCAAGTGTCATGGCCAACCAATGGCTGGTGTCACTGGTGCGAGCCCATTGACTGAGCTGTTGTGGGCACAGAGCAGTGATATTGATTGCTACTGACCAATATGTGTGAGCCACAGTCGACCAGTTACGCCTTATCAATGACAACTTTGGCAAAGTAGGGCTGGCAACAATCACTAGCATAGTGCTATCTCAGATAGCAGAGGCACTGCTACTGGAGCAAAGCAGGCCCTGCACAATCTTACCTGCACAGGACTTCTATCACCACAATGCACAACACCTTCAGTGGAATCTTCCTGGCTCCTAAACCATCTCTCAAAACCAAATCAGGCCACGACACTACAGATGGCCATGTCATACCAGCTGTATGAGGGGTCTTAGGGGTATTAGGGTTCAGTGCAGATGCCCAGGAAGGTTTAGAGCCCGGCGTATGTGGTGTGGCAGGGTTCAAATACGAGCTGCACCCTGCTGCTACTGATGAGGGTGTCTGTACTTCCGCCGTTGCTGCAGCTGGGGATTGAGCGTCATGTACTGCGTCCAGGCGCTTATTACTGTCCAGCTGGGCAAAGTGGTCTGCACAAAGCTGCAGGATGTGCTCTATGCAACACCTGTAATGCCTTGCGTCAAAGCAGATGTCCTGCTGTAGGAGCTTCTGCTGCTGTAGGTGCTGAAGTGCAGCACTCAAGCCCCACATGACTGACTGCAGCGCCTGCAGCAGCTGAGGTTTTGGAACCTCATGAACCCTGGGAAAAGAGGGGCCATGATGCTGTAACAGGGCTGAAAGTAGCTGCCTGCTGCTGACTAAACACACATCATGGGCTGCATTGGTCCCTGCCAAAGGTGACATGTTCTTGCACGGGCTAGTTGCAACATGTGGGACACAAGAGTCAGACAGCATGCCGAGGCAGCTGACATCAAACAGCAGCATGTGCTTCTGAAGGAGTTGGCTAACTTGCTGGTCCCCAGCTGGCCTATACTTGATGGAGATGGCTAGCAGCTGAGACTGCTGCAAATGCACTGCTGCAAATGTTGCAGGTGACTGATTCGGCTGCTCTGTGCTATCTATTGCTGTGCCTGCTGACTGAAGCTGCCCTCCCCCCTCCGAGAGAGACACTGTGCAAGCATGCGAGTTCAATACCTGCCTAAACCAATCTATTTTGCTTTTATCATGCAGTCTATTAGCAGCTTGTGGTGCTGCAGGCAGGACAGGAGGCCAGCCCTCCATGTAGAGAAGCAGTGGCTGACTGACAACAGCAGCAGGGATCTCCCTACCAACAGCTGGCAAGGTAACGTCCACCTCAGTGTTCCTGCCAGTCGATGATGCTGCACTCACTTGCCGCCTTTTGTTTGAAATCACTGCCGCCCTGCTGCTTTGGAAGGTGCTGCCTCCGTCCTTGACACTGCCGAAACTGCCTCTTGGCTGGTAACTGCACCTCTCCTCACAAGTGTCACTGCTGCTGCGACTGATTGGATGTGCTGTGATAGCTTCTGCAAGCGCTGATGTGGCATGTGCTGCATGTTGCGCCTGAATTGAAGCACCCAGCTGTTGGGTAGATAGTCCTGCTGACACTGGTAACAGAATTGGTCCTCCTGGGACTACCTGATAATTCAGCTTTGGGCACACTGACAAGCTTTTGCTGCCTGCTGCAGGGGCAGCAGCCAGCCATGTGTGGGTGATCATTTGTCGGACTGCTGCTTTAACACCGCTGCCTGGCTGCGCAAGGAGGCAGATGCTCAAGCCAGCAGCTATGTACCAGTGCACTAGGTATTGCAACGCACAGGTCCTAGCGCTAGCCAAGAATATTCCACCAGCCCTTAAACTGCCAAAGCTGTTGATCTTGGCACTTGATTGAATACCATCACGGCTCCCTTGCTGCCAGATGAGAGACTGTGGACTACTCCCAGAAGATGCTGCATTCACAGCCTCACTGTCGCTACAGCTGGAGCTGCATGTGTGGTATGGCAGCTCGCAGACCGCACTGGCAGCTACTGCTGCTGCATTTCCATCCTTATAAGCACCCATCTCTTTGCAACCTGCCAACCTCGCTACATCATCCGTCCAAGTAACCCACTGCCCATTTGCAATATCCAGTCTTGCCCCAAACAGCCCTCCATGACATGCTGGCGGCTCAGCCCAGGCATATCCTGCCCCTGCTAGCACAGCAGACAGTACCTGTTTCAAAAGTGACATCTGTTCCAGCTTGCAGTGTCCTGCAAGTACCCAGCTGCTGCAGAAGACCAGCAGCTGAGCAGCAAAACGCTCAGCAGGGGATGCTGAAGCTGCAGGATCTGACATGCAGCTTCCAGCGGTGGCAGCGATGGCGGTGGTGCTTGAGGTACAGCTGGAGTTTGAAGCAGCTATGCAGCATGCGCTGTGATGGTGGCAAGGTGTGGAATTTGCCCACATGGCCCCAGCTACAGCTATAACATTCCTGCTGCAGTTCAATCTGGCCATGCGGGCCTGCCATTCATCATTGCTGGCAGAAGTTTGGGAATCATCTGCTGTCTCTGCTACGTCTTGCCCTGCACCCACAAGGTCCTGTAACAAAGCTGCCAGGCTGTCCAACATAAGTTGTGACACTGATATCTGCAAAGCAGTGCCGCACGAGCCTGCCCATGCTCTGGATCTTGAGCATTTGTCATCCCAGTTGCTGCTTGCGCAGGTGTCTTGCTTGCCACTAGTACCATGGCTGCAGCCACTGCTGGCACCTAGTCCTGCATCTTCAGACCCTGCACTGTCAGTTTCATCAGTGGTGCTGCCAACCTGCTGTTCATAAGTTGCTGTCTTGATTCCCGTGCAATGTGGGGACTGCGGCAGCACTGCTAGCGGCTTGAACGCAGCTTTGAGCTCCCGTGCCAGTTGCTGCTTCGCATCCAGCAGACCAGGTGGTCTTACTGACACCACAGGCATTGCCTGTAGCTGCTGATCCATTGCAAGAGCCGCAGGTGAGACAGCAGTAGCAACACCACAGCACTCTACCACCACACCACAGCAGCCAGGTAGTTGACCCCACAGGGGTTGCAGGTGCCCAATCTGTGCTGTGAGTGCCCTACAAGATTGACCTTGTAGCAGCTGAGCCAGCAGATGCACCGTTGGGCCATTGCAGTCCTCAACATCCAGCACCAGGATGTTGGGGGGTGCTGCTACAGGCAACCTGCTAATCTGACTGGTGACAACTGAGTCCACTGCTGCAGGCACGTGCCTGCATACAGCTGTATCATGCACATGCTGCTGTTGCCGCCTGTTGAAGAGCTCTAGCTGCAGTGCTGAAGCATGATAGCTGGTGATGGCGGCCTGAAGCTGCTCTGTTGTTGCAGCTGTCTCATCAACTGCTCCAAGCAACACTGCGGGGTAGCAGTGCACCCAGACAGGTGCTACTGCTGTGGGCGCCCTTGTTGCAATGCTATTGTATGCCGCCTGAAGTGTCTGCCAAGCCAAAGTCTTCCCCACTCCATCAGGCCCTGACAGAAGGCAGCTGCCATGCAGCTGCAGCGCCATGTGCAGGCTGCCGCAGACAGCTGCAGCTGCATCTGCATCCAAAGCAGGTCCTTGAGCTTTGCTGCTTGCTGCATCTGTGCTACTACCAGTGTTGCTGGCTGCACAACTGTTGCTGGTGTCAGCACGTTGCACAGCACTCCTGGTGTCTTCACTATGGGCAGAACCATCAGCAGCAGCTGTTGCCATTTTGTTCCTACTATGCCGACAGAATCCCAGGACAGCCTGCTGAACATCTGTATCGCTACAAACCTGCACGCAACTACCTTGGCTGAGGATGTTCTTGTGCAGCTGCTGCTTGTTGTGCGGGTCAGCAACAAACCCTGCACATCCTGCAATGGGCTTAGTAACCTTTCCAGATCTGATGGCCATCTGAAGTCCAACCTCCAGCGTATGTAACAGTTCGCTGTGACTGCTGACTGGCAGCCCAGGCAGTATGCACTGATCTAGTGCCAGTCTGAGAAGTCCCCATGCACTGCAACCTGGCTGCACTTCAGGACGGCCACACTGATGAAGACCCACAAGGCGCTGCTGCAGCTGCTGCACGGCTGCAAGCCCTACAAAGCAGCTGGCAGACTTCTGCTGCAGCTGCGGTGCTGGAGCTTGCCCCTGTTGTTGCTGACTTCCTTGCTGTAGATTGGCGCCAAAGGAGGTGTGCTCTGCAGCCTGCTGCAGCAGTGCTGCCATCAAGTGGCCCGCTCCACAGCAGTCAACCAAGCCCAGCTGCCTGAAGATCAATTCCAGCATCACACACAAGGAGGGCGGTTGTACTGTCACGCAACGACCGTACTGCTGCAGTACCCCTAGAACATCTGATCTGGAGTTACAGAGCGCTGCTGGACTGTTCCTGCAACTTGCAGAGTTCTGAGTACTCCAAACAGACGCAGGTTGCTGCTGTGGAATCTCACAGAACACTGCCAACCTGCTGCGGCCATGTGTCCCTCCATTTGGCAGCTTTACACCTGCGTTGCTGAGGCCCAACCCAATTTGCTGCTGATGATAATGTGTGCTTATCCGCTGCTGCAACTGGCACAAGGCCGCGCTGCAGGCAGCTAGCACGGAGGGCGCCAGCAGATCCAATCCGCTGATAACCCCGACCACGCCGCCATCAAGTGCATCTGAATGACCTCCTGCTGCTGCTAGTGCTGCCAGCCAGCTTGTGACAGTGCTGCTGCTGGTGCTGGGACAGCATCTGAGATGTATGGATTGCAGTCCAAGCACTGAGGCCAGAACATCAACCACAGCAGGTGTAGTTCCCAGGAAACCAGGAGACATGCAGGTAAGACCCTTGGAATCCTTTGCACTGTCGTCCCCTGCTCTGACCTGTCTCAATAGGCGTGCTGACATTGATGCTAGCTGGTGATTGCAACAGTGCAGCTCCTTGACACCATTGCACCCTCTACTGCTGCTGCTTCCGCAAGCTAAGCTTGTCAGGTCCAGTCCCACAATGGGGCCCAGGTCTGTGGCAGCAGCAGCAGCAGCCATCAGACTGGGGCCTGACAGGAGGCCTGACGCGAGTGGCTGTATCAGGCTGGAAGCTGATGCTGGGCAATACTCCCAGCCGTACTGCACCTGACAGGGACCAAAACACACCTGCAGCAACACAGTGTGGTTACAAGCGAACTACCATGACTCTACTCTGTCACAGTTTGGCTTTACAGACAGCATCATACGCTGTCTATAGCAGACAATAGACAGTAGCAAGAGCCAAGCACTGCCTGCATCTTTGCTGACCTCTCTGCAGCAACTGCTGGTTCTACTTCGAGGCCTCAACAGCGCAAATTCTTGCATAGTTGCGATCACAGATACTCAAGCAAACAACCATAGTTTTATATCAAAATAGCACAGTTTTATTGTGAGGTTCCAATGGCACAGTCCACTGCATTGTTGCAATCATACATATTTGAACAGGCAACATAACAAACCCAGGTATAGGCGTACCTGCAGCTGGCCCTCCTCTGCTTGCCAGTAAAGTCTGAGCTGCTGACCCCACTCAAAGTCCGATGGGCCCTGAAGCCCAGCTGCCACCATTGCAGCAGCCACCTCCCTATGACATGTGCCAGCAGTGACAAGCAGCTGCAGACCCAACAACTGCTGCCTTGTAAGATAATTATCGTTGGTACCAGCACAGCACACACTACCGCTCGACATGCTGAGTGATGCTCTACTGCTGATACTGGGCTGTTCTGAGACCGTAAAAGTGCTTTCTGGTGAGGCAGGATATCTCTCACTAATGCAGCTGCTGCTACTGCTGCTTTTGTTGCTGCTAGTTTGTGTGCCATAAGGACCATGATCAGGCTGCAATTCAACCGTGTCTGGTGTAGCTGGCCTGTCACCTATGCTGCGCCTTGTCTGCTGCTGCGGTTTTGGTGTAGAAGGTGCAGCCTGCTGACAACAATCACCCTTTCTGTCAAGCTCCAAATGACTCTTGACCACACTCTGTCCTGCTGTTGCTGCCTGCAATTGGGCTCTGCCATCTGCCGTCGTCTGACTCTGCTGTTCATTTGAATCTGCTGTTTGCCTATACCTCCTGAGAGCAGTCGTTACAGTCTCCAGCTGCAGAACTGCTGAGTCTGCTAGCCCGCGTAAAGCATGATGATCCCCTGCTGCTAGTTGCTGTAGAGAGCCAGTGGCTGCCCTAGTCCAGATGACCCAATCAGCCAGCATAAGTCCCTGAAGGCAACTGCTGCCGGCCCAGTCCACAACCTGTGAACAAACACAGTACCAAAAGATTGCAACCACAACCTGGATGGTCTGGAAGCAGATGGATTGTACCCCCAGATCGGTCTCATGCAGACTGATGCACTCTGCAGATTGCCATAGCAACTGCTGCAGCTGGAACGTCTGCATGTTGCAAGCTATTTCTGCACAGCTGCGTCAATATAAGACATCTTGAAAGGTTTATGCTTGCAAAAAGTGGCAACATAGTTGCGCTTGTAACTCCCGCTAACTGAGCCGCCATCTACAATAATGGAGTGTGTGCACCTCTGGTGATATCACCGGCATTGATGCTTTTGGAAGGCAGGCATGGCACTGACTCATTAACTCGTCGCACAGGATGGATGACAGATGCAGCAGGGATCAAACAAAGGCACTCACAGCGGCAGTGCCAACTGCTGATATGGCTTGATATGTCTGTTGCTTCAACGCAGCTTGGGAGGCTTCATATAAGGCCCTTAGTACTGCTGCAGGACACATGTCAGCTGCCCACACCACACCTTGCTGCTGATGCTGTCGATGCAGACAGGATTCTGAGGCGATGGGCAGTTGGCTACTTGCTGATGTAGAGACAGTTGCACAATGATTCAACTGGAAAGAAGGCTGCTGATGGGCTTGCTGCGCATCTAGCATCAGCACCTCAGCACTGGTGGCTTCTCTACTGTTATCAAGCTCCCAGCCACCACCATTGCAACTCAGCCCGCCTATCACTACTGCTGTTGCCTCTGTAACAGACAGCGGCTCATGCAGGTACACTGCCGCTGTTGACATCTGCGGTTGTACAGCAGCTGGCATTACATCAGCTCCCCTTTGACCCGCCATCTCTGTGGGTACAGTCGTAGCTGCAGCACATCCTGCAGGCTGGAGGCGGCGTTGCTTCTGTTTGGCGGAGTCCTGCAAGCTTTTCCTGCTGACTCCCATCACCTGAGACACATGCCTGTGCTGAGTTGGCAGCAGGTGAGATACACCTCTGAACAGGATATCTGTGAGTGGGAGGGGCAGATCAATGGCTTGTCCAGCTGCTGCTGCTCGCAAGCTGCTGGGCAGCTGCTCTACCAGCTGTAGCAGGGATTCCTGTGGCGCCAGGCCCAGGCGCTGCCAGCGCTGCTGCAGTTCAGCAGCTATTGCAGCGCCTGCTGCTGCTCGTGCCTATAGACAGACACACACGCACACACATGTTTTAAGCAGTGACTGCTATTGTTCTGGAAGCTGCTGTTGGCCCAGGTTCAGTCAAGAGCTGCAAACAGCACCTATTGTGACAGGGTGTAGGGACATCACACAACCAGAAGTTGACTATCGCCATTGTATGCTGTGTGGGCAGTCATCAAGCACTAAGGGCTTCTGGTCGGAACATGATGGGGCTCACCTGACGGACCAGCAATTGACTTGACTGTGCCGCCACAGCCAGTGCCCTTGCATGCTGCAACAGGCGGTACCCAAGCACTGGACAGCTTCCGATTGGGCACTCCTGTGTGGAGGAGTCTCCACAACTGGACCTGCGCATCACACTGCCTGGACTGCCACTACTACGGACCTTGAGCACTGCTGGTGCCCAGCATTTGACTGCTGCTGCATATGCAGCCTGATGTTGTGTGGTGAGGCAGCTGCGTATGGCTGGGTGGTGGAAGAGATTGTGGAGGGACAGCAGCATGGACTGTGTTGCATCACATTCCTGCATGTTGTGACATTGCAGCATCTTGAGCCCTGTACGTGTGGAGATATCATTGAAAAGGCCCGCAGGCCCTTGGGCAGAGATGCTTTGTGAACAGCAGCATGTTCAATTTGATGAATGCAGCTGGCATGGGCCCACCGATGGTGCGGTCAGATTTCTCAAGACCAGTCGGCTCTCCTTCATCAGCTGCCAGATATACTGTAATGCAAGAGTGGCTGCAGCTTACAGGAGTGCCAGCATCCTTTGCTCACCTTGATAGCATGCAATGCTTCCTGTTGGATTGCCTGCACCTGCAGCAGGTGTCCTGCAACCCCCAGACAGCTCTCCTTCTTGGCCACTACAGCTAGCTGCATTTCCACCTCCTGCAACACATTGATAAGCTGCTGCAGGTTGGTCAGCATGAAGAAGCCAGCCAACCTGCTTGAACTGAGCTGTACACTCAGGCCCAAGAGCACATCATGTGCTGCTGCTACCTGCAAGCATGCAGGGAGGCACACGGCAGTAGCAATGTCTGGATAACAGGATAAGCCTTTTGCATGTGAGCGCCACCAACACATGTTGCTGCCAACAAGAAAAACAGTTGTGGAATCACTGGCTTTGGAGAGGGTCAATGCACGGGAGACTTGGGGATAAAACATCCAGAAATGTTTTCTCTGCCACGTCAACCGAGAGAACTTGGCAGCATGACCAGCAGTATGCAAGGGCCTTCAAATGCCCACCTGCACAGCAAGCTGCTGCTCGTTCTGAGCTATCTGCAGCACCCTATTGAGGACTGCTGTAGCCTGTCCTGACCGGCTCAACCACACCAGCAGCTCAGCCACAGATGCTTCAGCATTGGCCTGTGCACTGTTTGTGCAGCCAGTCAGCTGCGGTTTGCACAGTTGATTGCTCAACCCATAGCTGCTGCTGAGATCTGCGCAAGAGCCATTCTCTGAAGGGTCTAGCACATTCTGCTCATCAGCATCACCGCGCAGCCTGGTGCCTGCACTACCATTTGTGAGGTACAAGGCAGCATACTGGTCCATCCTGATAAGCCCATAGTGCTGCAGGGCCTTCCGAACATATGCCAGCTTTGATGCCAGGATATGTGAGCCGATTTTGGTATTCTGGCCAGCAGCCAGTCCCACACAGCTATGTGACCAACTCCAACTTGATGGCATTGTGTTGGTATCGTCTGTTGCAGGGGCTTCAGCCAGATGCATCAGCTCCATCAGCAGCATACTGTGCTCTGGCTGCATAGCTGGATCTATCAGAAGGGCACCAAGTGGAAGCCTTGCCTGCCATGCAGCCAAATCCAACTTTGTTGCTGCTGCCAATTGCACCTCTTGGTTAGTGGATGTGCTGCAGTTGCAGACATCCTCTCCAGGCTCCAAGCTCTGCAGGCATGCCAACAGCAAGTAACCACAGGGGCGGTGGACAACATGTGCCACATGATTGGCCACAAGACCGCCATTCAACTGCTTTCCTGTGGGACGTAATAAAAAAAATGCACCCAGCCGTGCGTAAATGTTTTTGGACACACGTTTTGCCGCATTCAAATTGAGCCATTCCTTTACAAGCAGCCACGTTTGTCACTGCCCTCACCTCGATACGCCGCACAAGCTGCAGCAGTAACTGGCAGCAGTGGTTTAGCTGCTGCAGCTGTTCCTTGGAATCCTTGCCGTAAGCTGGTGTATGGTAGAGCACCTCCAGCTGGCTTGCCCAGGCCAGTTGGGCAGTTCTGAATTCTGTAAGGCTTGCAAGCTTGTCAGACAGAAAGCTGTCAAGCGCCTTGAATACCTGCATCAGGGTACGACAGGTTACATAGACCACTCAAAGTGAGTCCAATGTGGCAGTTAACTTATCGTGGCCAATAACAACAACAGACAGTCGGCAGACAGATGTGTTGCTCCACTGGAGTTGGAGTTTACATTGATGTCATAAGGGTGTGAAGTCGAAGCCCATGCTACATCCAATTTACTTTTACCACACGGAAAGCAGTGGATGTGCTTGATTCTGTTGCGATCTCAGATTTGCAAAGCAGCTGCAACTGCAGCAGCAACAGGTGCAGGCTAGTGACAGCCAGAAGCAACAAGACCAAAGTCTTAGCCTGCAACAGTTGCTGTTGACCTGACATCTCACCTGTACAGCTGTGACAACAGACTTATCCTTGAAGAGTTCAGCTGCCAGCAGGTGCTGCTCATGCTGACTCAAGACCTCTGCATGCTGCTGCTGAAGCTCGTCAATGTGCTGCAAAGCTACTGCAGCAGCACAGTCAGCCATGCTGGCGTCCTCCGTGCGTACCTTGACTAGCAGCCCTATCAACTGCTCTTTGGCCTGTAGGCATGGCAAACAAAAAACATCTCCTAAGCAGTGACTCAAGGTCCTCGGCTTTGTTGATGCTGCCGAGCATGCAGCACTGCCATATAGCTCAATTGATGCTCATGCAAAAAATGATGCCATGCCAAAGAATTAAAACATCTCATAAAAGGAAGGACTTTGCAGATGGCTCAGGACTCCAGGGGTGATACAAATACAACAGGCGCCCCATGTGACTACAAGATCAGCTCACCTGGGTCATGTGGCTTGCCATATTGGGCGCCAGGGCTTTTGCATTGGTGGCTGCATAGCCACCAGCAATGCGTGCAGCATCCTTGTACACCACCACACGCGTCTGCAGCATTGAAATACTGTCAACTCGGATTTTGACGTCACAGCTTTGATGTCAAGTCTGTGAAATCATTCAAGAGGAGTCCACTGTACGCAAGTGGCATGAGCCATTTGGCAACGTATGTTCAAGCAAAGTGCAAATGCTTTGACCCTGCTGAGTGTCTGCCATGTCATCAAGTATTCATCGAGTATGCTTTGCACAACAGCCTGCACATGTGCCTAAGCCCAACATGGAAACCAATCACCATGCACTAATCTTGTCCCAACATAAGCCACTGCTCAGCACACCAACCTGCAGGTCTGACAGTGCTGCAGCAGCGAGTCTCACTGGGCCCAGGCCCACTTGTCTCCATGGCACAGCTGCTGCTTCTCTTGATTCATAGCCTGGGCTGCCAGGCCGCATGGAAGGACTGCCAGCAACCAAGGCGGCAATGCTGTTGCCAGAACCTGGCCTGCAACAACATAGCCACCGGCACAGAGCTGAGCATGAAGAGCTGCAGCATTGATCGCCATATCATGATTCTTGCAGGACCCTTGTTGACGGCACGTGCCATTTCGGTACCTCCGCCATCGTTGGGCTTGATGAGTGGATGGAGTACAGTGCATGACAAGAGCCTCTGGCTAGCTCAGCTGTGCACCTTTCACAGTGCCTTGCCTGTTGGGGCAGCGGGCTGTGCTGTTAGCTGCTGGCCACCTACACCCGGTCGATTGGAGCCGTAACAGTGATACTTGACAGTGGCAAACAGGCAGCTGAATGATTATAAGAGCTCACCTCATGACTTCCAGCAGAGATCGCAGTGCTTCAAACTCCTCCAACAAGGCAGCACGCTCTTTTGGCTGATCCTGCAAACTTTGCCCCAGCAAAGCTGACTCCCTGGCCATCATCATGCTCAGACCTCTTCCTGTTCCCATGCCAGCTGCCACTCCTGGCAGCAGATGACCAAGGACCATCGCCAACCAAGCGGTGAAGGACTCCAAAGTGTTTGGCCGCTGCTGTAGTGTTGTTATGACGGCATCAATGCTCGCATGCAGGTGCTGGCAGTGCAGCATGTAGGCGCCGTGTAGGATGGCAAACATGGACCTGCAACAAGGCATGCAATGCAGGAGCATTATTACCTACGTAACGTGACATACAGCTTGTACCGCATGTGCTCCCACTGCCTAGAAGCAGCTCAATGTTGTTGGTTGGTCAGTGATGCTGACAATCAACATTCTACTACTGTCCGTGTAAAAACACACACACATGCAATGACACGACTCTGATGCATTTACTAGACACAAAGCAAAGCTATATGGGCCAGCAGTTGAATAAAACACCTGCTAGCTCAGCTAGGAAGAGCCCGAAGAGGCCATGCATGATGTGCCATGCCGTTCACTCACCCAAGAGTGGCTCCAGCCATCTTCAGCATGACCGTCCTTGCAGCAGCAATGTCCATCACCACCAACCCTCCACAATCACACTGGCCGTCAGCTGCACCTGCTATGCAACCAGCTGCATGCAATGCACTGATTGTATGGTGTGTGCACTCTGTCAGGTGGCCCAGCCAGTTGCCTACAGCACTGACGTCAGCTGCCAACTGTCTTGCATTAGTTTGAAGATGCAAGTAGGTATCGGCGTCAAAATTGCTGCAGAACAGCAACAGAGGCGTCACGTCGCGCAGAGGCTGGACCTGTAGGCTGCTGAATGTTGCTGTGAAGTGCTGGTGGAGCAAGCTTGCCAGGGTTGCCTGCAGGAAAGTACACAGGTACAGGGGGCTGGGTGGCCTACTGGTCAGCTGCCATCGTTGCAGATTGACAGTACTGACACATCCTTCCTCTTCTCATCGGTGCTTTCTTTGGAATAAACTTTATACTAGTATGACAGGTGGGTGCCAGCAGGTTGGCCCACAGGCTGTGGTTTTTTGCGTACAAAGTCAGGAGTCTTCGGTACAAGGTTGTACCATTGATACAACGGCTCCTAGCATGAGTGTGCGGCACACAGGGAAGCATGGCAACCTGAGGCCTGGTGACTCTTATCAGCAATCATCAGCAGGCCCACTCAGCGCATACCTGAACAACTGATACCCCAGATGTGGCGTGCAACACTTCTAGTCTTGCATTCCTGGCTCCAGAGCCCTTCCCTTGCTGCATGTGCCCATGACCTTCAGCGACCAAAAGCCCACCATCCTGAGAATCATCATTGTGACTGCTGTGAGTACCATCTGCAACAGATTTGCAGCTGCTCTCTGGGTCTGCACTGCAAGCATCAATTGTTGCCGCAGCAGGAGCATCAACTGCAAGGCAATGGCCTGCAGGAGCCTGCTGCTGTTGTTTGTTGTTCCCAGCTAACTGCTGCCAGCTGATCACCCGTGGTTCATTGCACATGAGGGGCAGTGTGTTAATCATGCTTGCCATCAACCTCGGAAGGCTGCTTACTGCAGCTGTGAGCTCCTCACAAGTGGGTGAACACCTGCAGTAGTGTAATGAACGTTTCGTGCAGTAAGCAACCTCATGACAACGGGACCTATGCACCCCTGAGCTGTCCATGCTGCTTTAGATGAAAACTTGTATGCAAGTATGTATCTATAATCCAGCCAAGTTCAGAAATGGGGCTGCATACAGTGCTTGCCATGGACTGTGACATCACTGCAGATATAACCCCTCACCTTATGCTGTGCACGCAGGCCCCATGGCCCATCTGCTGCTGCTCAGCAAGCAACTCCTCCACATCGCGTACATGAACTTGCACCATAAACCGCAAACTGAGATGCTGCTGCAACTGCTGCTGGTCCTCTGACCACTGCGGTATGGACAGAAGTGCCCTGAATTGCTGGGGGCACATTTTCAGTGCTTTGTCGCATTCAGCAGGTCTAATAAGTACATGAATCAGATGGGCTGTAGCCGCTGATGCTAAACGGGCAGCGTAGCTTGTAGCCATAACGTCTATGACCTGCGCAAGTCTGCAAAACAGCACAGCAGCAAGGCAGTGACGGCAACTCACTGAGTTGCTAGTCAACTACTGTTGACAGCATGACGCAGCTGTTGTATACAAACCAGGAAAGGATGCTCAGCGCAAGCATTTTGTTGTTGCTAATCATTAGTGCTGCCTGGCAGTGCATTGCTCTGAAGATGACATCGCACCTGGCAAGCAATGTTGCCAGCTTGCACCTTTGGTGCTTCACACTGTAAGCGGGGGCCTGATTCCATGGCAGAGGTGCCTTCCTGCCAGCTTCCTTAGCCTCCTGCAAGCCGCACCATAGCACCCTTCTTCCATGCAGCACGCCAATCAAACTTTATGCCTCAGATCAAAAAAAGCAGTATAAAAAAATCCAAGTCAGCCAGGCATTTATTGTGGCCAGGATACAACAGATGGGGATTTTGACCAAATCATCCAAGCAGTTGCTGCCTAATACTTCAAGGCATGCACCGGGCCCACCTGCTGATCTGCTGCAGCGTCAGCATGTTCAGTCTTGATTCTCTCAATGCTGAATTGCTCCAAATCTACCAAGCACTGCAACAGCTCGGCATTCAACTTGCCCATCATTGCAGGAACAGCCAGCTGAGTCCGAGTGCGCCATGCTTCCAGGTCAGTAAGATGCAGGAGCCCCTGTTGCACCGATGCATCTTGTCAAGTGACGTTATCTGGGAGTCTGGGTCTACAGCCTGGCTAGCTGCTGGTAATGTGGCACATGTGTAGATTGACATCCACAAAATCTCACTTGAAAAGTTGTAGGTACAGATTGCAGGTGCCACAAAGGCAGCTTTCCTCAACAGGGCCAGCAGCTGGTTGCAGAAATTAATTGCAGGAGTTTCCTGCTGAGCTGGAAGACTGGTCATGGGCTCAGTTGCTCACCTCAGCCTTGAGAACACCCAGCAACAGTCCAAGCACCTGGCCAGGCACAACTTCATTGCTCTCACTGCAAGGTGCTTGCGCTGTATGAAACAGATCTAGTGAGCGGCTGGCAAGCAGAGGTATGACTGATGCTGCCGCTCCATCAACTTCTTTGCTGTTTGCAGAGGCCGCCTCTGTCCTTTGGGCCATGCTTTGCTGCTTTGTGAGAAGACTGCCCCTGCCGCTTGCGCCAGCAGCATCCATGATCAGTTTCCACTTGCCCATTGCTGCTGATTTACTCCAAGCAGCTGCCACCATGCCTGAAGCACTCTGGATGCTAGGCAGCTCCCTGTCTGACAGAAACGCGCTTATGGATTTGTCTGTTGCTTGATTGGACTCAGTTGTTGCTGCAGAAGCAGCTTGATCTGTACGTGCATTAGTAGAAGATGCACTGCTACTTGCTGCCTTGAGAGACTTGGTGTGAGATGATTCCTGCAAGGACAGGGCTCCTACTTCTGCTACAGCTGTTGCTGAAACCTGGGAAGTTATAGATGGCAAACGGCTCTGCTGAGACCAAAACGACACAGCTGATGTGTTTGCCTGCAGCTTGGAGGCATGACTGTGCAGCAGCTCACTAGATGGTGTTGCCGGAAGTGGAGCTGCAGTGACTGCCAAGCCTGCAGGTACCATATCTGCTACTGCACTCCTATGAGACTGAGATGAGGCCAACATTTGCGCCATGAGCCTGGAGCCCTCCAGATTCAGTTGGTTTGTTGATGATGTTGTTGCTGCTGGCGTGGCTGTTGCTGCTGCCAAAGTTTCAAAACACATGGCTGACTGCACACTGTTTTGGGACTGCAAATAGGCGGAAGACTGAGCTTTAGGCTGGCAATCCACGTTGCACAGTCGCTCGCTTGATACTGTTGCTGCTGGGGTACCTGTAGATGCTGCAGTATCTAACTGTCCCTCAGTGCTAATTACTCCACCTGCTACTGCTAACTCTCGTGGCTGCAGCATATGGATTGGGTACTGATGATCAGCATCACCGTCAGCTGACAAGTATGTGTTGAGCAGCCCATGCACTCTTTGCAGGCAGACCCCGACTCCTGGGTACTGTACCAGCAGTCTGGATTCCAAAAGCCTGCTGTGCTTTTCAAACCTCCTGCGCACAATATTGCTGTGCCAGGTGTTAAACGCCTGCATAAGCAGCGAGGAGCGTTAGCAGCTTGTCTGCACGCTTGTTGGCTTCCAAAGCCATAACTTCTGCCTGACACTGGTTGCTGGTTGACTGATTGCATGTAACAGCGCCCGAATTGAAAAAATGCCTTGCTGGTTGTGCATACCCTGCTTTTCCCTCCCCTTCTCTTCTGCAAGGTGACCTACCATCCACAGGCGATGCATTTTGAAGAAGGGCATCTGAGAAAGCACATTGAAGAGCTCAGTCTGCCGCAGCCACTCAGCATGAGGTGTTTGCTCCGGCGGCTCTCCAGCCCTGCACAGATAGCAGGTGATGGTCCAAGCAGGTGTGACACAGCTGGGGATGTGCACACAGCTGGAGACGGCAGCTGTCAAGGTGCAGTGTAGTACCTGCTACCAAAGCGCCCAAGTGTGTGCTAGAAGTATGTTCGCCGAAGCCAGCAGCCATGAAACACCACGCCACTTTCCTGAGCTCACACTGCTGCAGGCGCTATGGACTGTCTTATGCTTCAGATGTATGCATGGTCATTGAAACTGTCGGTTGCTACAAGGACAACTGAGGTGGCTGAATGTAAAGGCATGTAACTATTGCTGCTGGACAGCTGCGAGCCAAACCAGTCAACAGCTGGCACAGAGCACCCACCTCATGTGCATCACCCCATTATATGAGATAATAAAGTGCTGGTGCTTATTAACACACCGCTGGGGCACTGCAACAAGGTCATAGGGGTTATACTCCAAGCCCTCGTTGCCATCCAGACGGCGGTCTTTGGTTTTGTTACTAGCAGCAGTACCGACACTTGCAGCTGTTTGCTCCCCACTGCTTATGCAGTGGAGGTTGCATGGCACAGCAAGGTTGCAGTAGATGAGATCGCTCTGTTTGCCTGCTCCGCTGGTGAAATACCTGATTGCGTCTTCGCCCGTTGCTACACCAGGAGGTAGCTGCAGACGCAGTGCAATCACCAAATGCTGGGTTGAACAAACGAATATTAGAGTTGCCCCACAGCTGGCGATCCTTTGTTGCATCAGCTGCTGACATAATTGCTTTACTTTCCAACTGCTATACAGGCATGTACAGGTTGTCGGCCCACTCAATAATACCATCGGGGAAACCAACCCTCAGTAACAGTTGAGATGATGATTACAGTGGCAAGGCCCAAGACTCTGTTGTAATTATGAAAGCACCAAAGAACCTGCAGCTATGGAAGACTTCCAATTGCAGATACGAAGTAGTATGACAGCAGCTCACCACCAAAGTTGTCAACTGCTGTGTGGTGTCACGAGGTTGTTGTCCTGGTGAATTGTGATGCACAGTATACTGAACTGAACTGGTGGCACCAGGTGCAGTGGCAGGCGCCCTGCTGACCGCATGCTGACTTGGTGGCTTTGCGTTAGTGCGCACAGCAGGCAAGGACTGTACTCGGGTGCGCTGCTGTACTGCAGTTGCTGAAATGCCCTTCTTTGCTGTTTGGCTGAGTTGCTGAAATGGCTTTGGTTGAGAGCCGTCTGTCAGTGCTCCTGCAACAGCAGCGTTCATGCAATGTCGTGCACAAATTAATCGCAAACATCGGAGCGTTACCAGCTGGCGCAGTGATTGTTGCCTGCTGTGCACAAGCTGTAAGAGTATCCCTGTTGCAGTGCTCACCGGCTTGTTGCTGAGGCAGCCTCCGCCCATATTGCCATGTTCTCAGCTTTGTTGGCGAGATGCTACTTTCAGCTGATGCCGACTTCTTGAGCAGGTGTAGCTGTTGACTGTTGCATTTGCTGGTTTCAGAGGCAGACATGCCCGGCAAGCCAGGTACTGGTGGGAGGAAGCTGCTGCTGGTTGTGCTATCGCCTGAGGACTCGTAGCATAGATTGTACCCTGAATTAAAAGCATTCCCCGTATCAAAAGGGCCCGGTCCATGTCTTGAGATCACTGGCTGACCCTGCAATGAAAGTTGAGAGGGAGCCAAGAGGTTGTCAGCCTGTAGTGTTTAATGTCACAAGATGCTACACGGATATCAAAACGGCAGCACATCCCCACTGGTGGCAACAACTGCAGCAGTTTACTCACCTGCAAGCCCAGATCAACAACACGGGCACCCTGCTGCTGTTTGCCATCAGTGGAGACCTTGGAAGGTGGTGTTTCACGTTTCATGTCAACGTTTCAGCTGTACGTCGGCCAAGTCCAACATCATAACTTCTCATATCTCATTCCGTGGCTGTGACGTGGAGAATTAGGGCGACATCACAGACATGCACTACCCGACCATCCCAGCCAACCAACTGCAGTCCTAGCATGGGCACGTGTAACAAACTCCACGCAAGTTTTGGTAACAGACGCACTCACAACTAAATGACACATGGACCACTCATCGTGAATGTCGCAACTCTTCAGCTGACCGTTCAAACTCGCTTGATCCTGTTTGGTCATTTGGCCTTAGAGCTGATGGGATAATCAGTATAATACACAATCACTTTGTGTTTTTTCGTCATTGCTGCTGGCACAGAAAGTCGCTCAAGTGAAGAAAGGCACACCAGTCTGTACAGCTATGATAGAGCGATCAGCTGGCGTGTAAGATGTTCTCTGAGGCCGTTATAAGTTGTATTTGCCAAACGTCCGGTTGCTGAGTGATCAGGCAGCACTGTCACAGTGTGCGACAGGCCTTGGAAGGGTCCTGAGGATTCTTAGCATAGTACAAATCTTCTGGCAAGCCAGACTGGGCTACACATAGACAGGGCCGTTTTTATGAACAAAAGCATTGCACTGTGCCATTTGGTCATGGGAGTACTGCTCTACCATCATGATCTGCAGGGAGTCTTAAGATCTGATTGCCGCTTGAGCTTGTAGCAACCCCCACAGCCTCAAATCACGACACGTATGCCACCTCATACAAAATCTATGTCTCCAAACAACTGCAACTTTGCACTGCATCAGCAATTTTTGCCTTGCCAGTTGTGCCTTGGGCCTGGCCCAAGTTGGTCATGCGGTGCTGCAGGCTAGCCTGCAGCACCGCATCTAGCTAGACAAGTACAAATGTAGGCCAACATACACAAAGCAACTGCTTTGGCAACTGCAGAAGGCCTTACAACAGGGGCATTTTTTTATTGCACGCCATAAAAAGACATTTTGATCAGGTAGCAGTTTCAGGGTCAGCTAGCAAGTTCAGAGTCTGCAACATAGCATACAACAACCAGCACATGATCACACCTGCAGACATTCATGCATCAGAGTGACAAGATTAGTAAAACGTGGCATCCTCCGCTTGATGTTACGTAGAGCCAGTTTAAGTAATACTGGTAGTAGTCTGATCAAACCCTGCTGGCCAGCCCTGGGCCCATTGGGAGTGATTGTGATCAGGCATGTCAGCGGCAGTGACAGAACCTCGTCGGTCTATGCTCTCTGCCCCAAGAATGAAGACACTATGATGTCTACTGAGCTGTCATGATGCTCTAGCTGCTTCCCATGATGTAGTGGGGTAGTTGCACAGTAGTACTCCGGTGACCTTAATCCTGCTTTTGGGTCGAGCGCGTAGGTGTCTGTCAGCTGAAGTAGTATGCGTAGGACATCAGAGAGCAGGCGCGGCTCTGTGGTCGTGACTGATAAGCTACAGAGTAGTCAGGAGCATTGCAGTTTCTGCTTCGACGTGCTTATATCCCACCTGGCAAACGTAGACTCACCAACAGCGGATTTTGAAGACGCAAATTGGTGGGTACGGACGCTTTTGCACTCAACATGCTTTGCATGAGCTAGCCTCTGCCTATTGATGCAAATCACCACCATGGCGCTCGTGGCTTGTTCACCACATGGAATGCAGTCCTCTTTTCGTCACGTGGACGAAGACATCTAGCTGGAGTCAACCAGGGCAGCTGCGAGGCTGCATAGGCACACTAGAGCCTAGAAAGCTACACACTGCACTCAAGGACTATGCACTGACAAGGTCAGCATGAGGCTCCACTTAGGAGGAATCAGAGGATCTCAGCTGCAGTCATCGCCGTTTGTTGCTCTGCTGAATGTTCCCGGGTCCTGCATATCGCATGCAAGGCATTGAAACCATGTTCCCGGGCCCAGAGCACAGCAGCATAATCCATGTTGGCATGCTGGTCAGTTGGTCAGCTTGAACACCTCAACCAAGCCTGTACTTGCTGTTCGCAGTGCTCTGCGAGACTCTCGCTTCTCACCCATACAGCTTAGGGAGGTATCGCAGCTCAGCTGCTCAGTGTCACTCCTGAGCGCTTTTGAAGAAGCAGACAGCTGGCAGGATTGGGAGGTTGGCAAGCATGGGTTAATAATCTCCTTCACAGATCCAGTCCTGCAATGCAAACGTACAGCCACATTCTTACCTGAAGTGGCAGCAGATCAAGGGTGGAGCATTAGGCAGTGTATAGAGGCACTGATCAGGAAAGCTGGTAAGCATGGTTTCTGTGAGTGGCCTTGTTCGGACAGGAGCCCTGAGATGCATTGATGTTTGACTGCAAGTGGCAGAGAGAGCTTTCATGACATGGAAAGCAAGCAAATCGGACAATCTCCTTTCAAACGCTCTATCTGGTAGTCTGTTTGTGCAAGGGCCACACTGCAGACCTGGCCAAACATCACCAACTGTACTCCTTGTCTCTTTGGTGTCCCAGGCTTCCATGGGCGCCCCAGCGAAGAGTTGCTTGACAGCTTGCACATAACACGCTACCAAAGCAGCAAAGCTGCACTCAGCTTTGCAGACTACATCAGCAGCAGCTGCAGCAGACTAGCAGACGTGGAACATCTACTGCAGAATGGAGGCAGCAGCGGCAGCAGCAGGTTCAGAAATATGCTGTTTGCAAATTAAAGCGGCGCTGAGCAGCATGATTCGCCTCAAAGCTGCAGCTACCTGCGGAACTGCAAAAGTCTTGCAGGACACATGCCAACAGCTCCAATCAGACACCTGCGGCTGCCGATCGGCAAGCATCTAGCAGAGAGGGTTTTGCTGCACACACTCCAAATAAATCTGTTGGTTTCAACACGATCTTGTTATTGTGCAATACACCTCATATTTTCATGGTGCTCTGCCAGCGTTGGTCATGAGGTCTGTACTGCTTGAGCTTGTGTGCCTACTGCACCCCTGTTTGGTATGCCTTGCACCCGTCATTGTTGTCTATCTGCTGCAGCAACCAGCTGCGCAGCAGTGCCAGCATTTCCATATGATCAACACATTGCTGCTCATCAGCGGTATTATCTGGTCTGTCCATGTCTGTTGTGCAATGACTGCGATGGCTCTGACTGGCAGCAGGCCAGCCCTAGCTCTTGACAACACCTCAGTGACAGCCATCATCATAGTACTACCCAAGATGTCTAGTGCTCTCAGTGCAGGTGTAGATTGCTGGAGCCAAATGGGGTCTTATGTACTAGTGCACTTGGTCGTCTGTTACAATCATCAAGCTACTGCTGTGGACCATTTTGCCTTTTTGTCTTGCTTGCCATTGTTATCAGCCGTCTTACTCTGGAGATAATTGGTTTGATAGTTATCTTGGCAACTATGTCAATTGTGAACCGGAGCGACTGTAGTCAATGACAGTGCAGTTGTCTCTGCAGTCCAGCTTTTTCATAGTGCAACTGCAGGCACTGAACATCAACCTGATAAGGCATATGGGTCACTTCAGCCTGCCGGGCAAGGCAGCTCTAAGCTCAAAGGGCTATCTATCCTGCAGCAGTTTCTCAACCATCGGCACCAACAGAGCGAAAGCTTGTTCACGCACACATGCAGGCTGTATGCTATGCCAAGGGCGCCACATGTCGCTGTACTCAGACTCCCATGCAGGTGTTGTGTGCTGCCAGCTAGTGTATAAAAGCATGTCACATGTTCTGCCTTGATGCTGAACAGCAAGCTCTTGATCCTCTGGTCCATGTTTACACCAAGTGAGTATGCTGCTTTGGGTCTGAGAGCTTTGGATCCTTCCATGTTGGTTATGCGATGTTTCTGTCTTCATAATATGTAGAAGAAACTGAGCCATGCAACAAGTTGAGATGCAATGGCAAATGCACTGACATGCGTGGGACCATAATATGTACCATGTGCTTGCCGCTTGTTGTTGACGGTTAGCACCTGTATTGTACTCTAAGGAAGGAAGGCTGGATCAGTCAGTGGTGCTTGGTCTTGGTCGTGCACCATACGGGTCACTCACCTCCAGGGGTTGTCATGACCTGATCAAGTTGTCTGTTGATACAACATCGTCATGCTCACGTTTGCTCTCATATAATGTCAAATTGTGAACCCTTTCCGGCCGCAAGGCCCTTGGGAAGGGTGCTGGGTTGCTCAGCGACACTGGCACACCAAGATGAGCCAGTCAATCAGGGATGTTTTTGTAGCACCACGCACATGTGTTGTACATTGTAATGTTCCTTCCTTCCTTCCAGCTCATGAGCAGCCTCAGCCCTTTTTAATGGAGACAGCCGCCAGCCGCCGGTATACGTACACGGATCACCGGTATACATAGTACGTATACGTGGTATACTGCTGCGTAGGAGCCTCCTGGCAGTCCCACTTCCAAAACCCCAATCCTCGGAGTTTGCATGGCTCACTGAGTTGATCCCATGAGTGGTAGGTAGGAAGGGAATGTTACCCCCGGAAGTTGCGGCCGCATGCCATGACTGAATGCTGTATATGGCACATGTTAGGTTGTTTTCAGACAGTAGTAAAAATATAATAAACGACCTCACACTGTGGCATGTAAAAGAAATTGAGCCATGCAACAAGTTGAGATGCAATGGCAAATGCACTGACATGCGTGGGGGCGCCACCCGGGTGTGATGCTTGTGCCTGCCTCGGCTGTCCGGCTGTCCACCGAGCTGTCCTTCCACGTCACATCATTACCTGTAAAAAGGAGGAGAAAGCGGGTTAGCACCACAGGGTTGCGAGGGGGTGGCACCCCAGGGTGCTGACCGAGCGTCCTGAGATAAGAAGCACCACCGCATCCTGTGTAACATGTCAGTCCTGCAGAAACACACTGCAGCTGCAGGCACAATACCTCGTGTA